>JALHBU010000426.1:0-105872 GCA_024340005.1 Tolypocladium tropicale | reverse complement strand
GGGGGGGGGGCGTGAGACTGCGTTGACCAGCCTCGGCACTCAATGTCCGCTTGATGGGCTCTCCGGGTCTTGCAAGTCGAACAGCTACGCTTACTCCTCTTCTTTCAAAGTCCCGGGTCCTCTGCTGTACTACATTGGTTTGTCCAGCGGGTTCATTCTCCGTTCATACCTAATTAGTGTCTCTGGCGCCTATCGCAAGCCAACCGTCTCACTTTGTTGAGATACGTATTACTCGTGCTCGTACTTTACCGTCAGCACTTGAAGTCCTTGTTGGCAATACAAGGTCGCCAAGAAATCTCACTGCATAGACTCTTCGAGAACTTCCTGCCCTGGCCTGATACATGCTGTGCAAAGTTTGGGACCGATTATGGCGGGTGTGCCCGACCCGCTGGAGACGATGGTTTTAATGTCCCTGGCTCATTGCTAGCACGACTTACTACTATACTCGCAGTGCAGATTGCTGACGTCCCGCTCCACCGGTACCGTCATTATAAGGTAAACTCTTATCCACACCTGGCCCACCTTCCCCCTGCTTGACAGGGGTAGGGACAAGTTGATGGATGTACCTTCAAGTCGCTGGTGTGGTGGGCAGCAGTATGCGATATGTGATTGGGCACCCCACCATATGCGTGATCGACCTCTGCGGAACGGCTGTGGCTTTGCTAAAATGCACTGCAACATCGCACGGCGGAACGCGGCGTACAAGGGAGGTAGGGTAGGTACCAGCCTTGAATGTACGGAGTAAGCTTGGGTCTACTTGCAGGGGCAAGTCTAATCCCACTGCCTCAGGAGTTAGTCCCACTGTGTCCCTCGCCTAATTGGGTATGTCAGGCGGCCTACATATCCGTGATATGAAAAGATAGCGCAAGACATATATTGTAGCAGCAGACATTCACGAGATCATTTTGGCCAATTTGGTCGGCTGAGGTCAGGGGGAAGGGGAGGAGAGGTCGGTTGAGGTGTACACTCTAATGGGAAGAATACTCAAAAAGGGGCCGCACTGGTCATTTCGTCATCTCTTCCTCTCCGGGCCGACCCGGCGTCAGCGTCCCACTTTTCTGCCGGAAGGAAACCCGAGGGGCGTGGAGACGTTTACCAGGAGCACTCGCACCATCACGCAATAGTTGATGCTGACTCTAATTCAACCCCATGCTCTTCTTAAGCCGACAGCGCTGACCAACACGTAGCCAAGTTGTGATCGTCCGAGCATGTGCGTCTTGGCCATCTTGGACCCCAAGTGCTTAGCCGACTTGGCCGCGCAAGCCCACTTCTTAGTAGAGCCGGTGGTGTCTTGATCTCCGTTAGACTCCGCCGTCGTCCAGTCCCTAGGGTCCCAGCAAAGGCCGCAAACACGCCCGCCTAGACTGGAATGTCCAGACCAAGGAGCAGCTGTCACGTGCAATTCCGAATGTACAGATAATGGCGAGCGACGGAGATAACTCGAAGCCTTGAAATGGGCAACCGACCTCTCGCCCTCCCTTGGGCTCAGAGCACCGATGAGGAGGAGAGAGGCCCATGGGATGTGGTCCCGTAAATACGAGACGAGACCGAGGGCGCTTTGCCGTTCCTTCTTCGTGCGGGGTGGAGGCAGAGCAAGTGCCTGCTGCACTGTCGCGGGTCCTTGCCCCCTGGCGTAACTCGACAGACCCGCAAACAGCAATCCCTCTTTGTCGTATTCGGACTTTTCTTCGTTGACCTCGCATGCCATACTCCTCAGCCGTTTCTTCACCGTCATCACTCGGTGGCGTAGCTCCGAAAGGGTGTCGGCGTAGACAAGTGCATCATTAATGTACAAAAAGCGAAATTCCGCTTTTAGCCCCCAGTCCATGAAACGCTGGAAAGTGGCCGGTGGCTGTTTTGAGACCGAACGGCATTTTGCGGAACTGGTATTCCATTCCGTCTAAGCGAAAGGCGGTGAGAGGCCTCCATTTCGTTGGCACGCTGATGCGGAAAAACGCGTCTGTCAAATCCCTACGCGAGAAGTACTTGGCACCGCCCAAGCGAAAGCCCAGGTCTTGCAGTCGCGGGCAGCGGCCAATCGAAATCTCTCGTTACCGCATTTGCCGGACGGCAATCAATGCACATCCTGATTGTTCCGTTCTTCTTCTCCACAAAGGTTGGGTTATTCATCCAGGGTCGCTTGCAGTATTTCTTGATTACTCCCTTTCAAGCCAGATTGCCGTCTGGCTACGGAGGAGAACACCCTGTTGTAAGAACACGCCACCGCGGTGGAGTCACGTCCGAGATCACTTGAAATGAGCCGTACTCGCCGCGCACATAACAGAGTGGGGTGGGCATATTATTTTTTAGCAGTTGGAGCTGCAGTATTGTCTAGGTGAGTCCTCCACCAAGCACCTTACGATCCCCTACTCGTCCACGGCTGTCATCTATGCAGCCGAGCGTTCACGTCTCTCCCATCGTACCACCGCAGGCTGGGTCGGCCGAGAGAACAAGGACGTGTAATCTGTGGGTGGCACCACGGCTTTACCGTCCAGCGTAGCGAACTTGAAGTGTCGGACCAACGTGCTGATGATGGTGGCAAGGTTCAGGTAGGCAAACTTCTCGCCGATGCAACGGTGCCGGCCGGCACCAAAGGGCAGGTACGGACTCTTGGTGCCCTTCGAGGTGGCACCGTAGCCGTAGTCGACAATATCGTCCTCTTCGGCTTCCACCTCATCGTCCCACCGGTGCGGATCCCAAGTTAGGGCATTACGAAAGTAGTCCTCGTTGAGATGTGTCATGATGGGCGAAGCAACGAGGACCTTGTCGGGGGTGATGACATAGTCGCTATCGGGCACTCGCATCGGCTGCTTGACCTTGCGCATGATCGAGTGGATTGACGAATGTACCCGGAGCGTCTCCTTGACCACATTCGAGAGAAGCTGGAGCTTGTCGAGGTCGGCGTATTGGAGCTGATGCGACGGGCCAAAGCCGTGCTGTTTCAGTTCCTGGTACAACTCCTCGGCGATATCAGGGCGCGAAGCAAGACGTAGCATGATCCATGCGCTCGAGGACGAGGACGAGTGTTGCCCAGCCATCAGAAGCGTGATCATCATGTGTGCAATCTCCTTGTCAGGGAGGGCCTGGCCATTCTTGTACACGCACTGCATCAGGTTGCGAATCATGTCGGGCTCCTCATCATCCTCCTCAAAACCTCCCGCCTTGCGGCGCTCGCTGATGAGCTCCATGTAGATATCTCGCATGCGGCCATGTGCAATGTCGCGTCGTCGGTTCTGGGGAAGCGGAGCCCACGGCATGAGGAAGTTGATGGGGCGAAAGCCAAGGTCTAGATCGTGGTAGAGCTCAGCGAATTCTCCCGTCAACTTTTTCCGGACCTCGGCGCCCTGAAGGCTGCGCCCGGCCGTGAATATGGTAATCTCGGCCATCGCTTGGGGAATATTGACGGTGCCCCGGCTGCCTTGGAGGGCGGGCGCGGATTGGATGTAGTCGATGACCTCCTTCTCAATCAACGGGACGTAAGAATCGAGGGCTTTTTGCGTGAGACCGAATTTGACGAATTTCTTCTGCTCCATGAGCTTCGAGTTGGGGCAGTCATAAATGATGTCGCTCCCAAAGACAGGCGTCGTAAGCGGGCTGTAGATCTCCTCGGCATTGAGGTCTTGCAGTTTGCCATTCAGGATAAAGTCGTTGCCTGTGACTCCCAGGTAGACAGTCATCTTCCTGCCGAATAGGACAAACGTGAAGATGTCACCGTACTTTTCGCGGCATCGGGAATAGAAGTTGAAGGGGTCCATGCCGTAGGACATAGCATTGCCGACAAAGGGCAGCCAGTGGAAGACCACTGGCGGCTCTGATTTTGGGCGAGGCAATTGCAGCCAGAGAACGTTGATGATGATGCACGCTAGGACGAATGCGAGGGCCATGCCGCCGGCATACGCCAACGACGAGGCGTTTGGGACGAAGTCAGTCATTAGGATTTGGTAGAGATGCAATATAGCGAACAAGAAGGAAGGAGAACGCGCAGCTGGTGCTCGCTGGGTTTTGAGAGACAGTGAACAAGTGCATCGATGAATTTCGGCAAGTTGACATCGAAGTGTCGAGTATTTGGATGTCCCACAGGACAGCAAATGATAAATCCCTGTTCACCATCGAGCCGCTCTACAGGGGTGGGGAAATGAAAAGCGACTTGGCAGGAATCGGTACGTATCCGAGACAATACGAATACGATTACGACACCCGAATTGTATGAAGCTTGGTCATGGTGTACTGTAAATATTTTGGGCAAGCGATCAGATCAAGGCAGCATCAATCTCTCAGCCATTATTGGTCAGCACCGCCTCAACTCTTCGCCTTCGTCATTCTCTACCATCCACCTAGCCGCCAAGAGGCCGCTCTCGGACAGTGTGCAAAGCATCGTCAAGTCGACCTGGCAACACCAGGATGATCTCGGCGAATTCGTCGAGGATCGATTCGACCTGATCCGTCCGCACGACTTGCTCGTCCCAACTCACCCGGAAGACGACTCCGTCGTCCATCATGGAGCACTCGGTCAGGAGCGGGAACGGGTTAAAGGGCGCCATGGCGGCTGGATCGATCCGCGGCCCACATAAGATCTCCCCCGGGAAGGGCCTGTGGCCCGCGTCGTCGCTTTCGGGCATGGGTGGCATTTTCCCACCGGGGCTAAGCATGGGTTGAATGACCAGCAGATTCCATGTCAGGTAATCCGTCGCCGCCGACTGGCTGCTGCCGCTGCTGCAGGCTGCCGCGATGGCCCTGACACCCGTGTTCTCGTACGGTATCATGGAGACAGCTTCTTGCTGAAGCTGACCCAGGAACTCGCGCACTGTCTGGTTGGGCCCCAGGCGGGCCATGATGGGCACATGCGCGAACGTTGGCGCAGCCAGCCTCTCGATGCCCCACATTGCCACATTCCGCCCCGCGAGGAAGGTCGAAAAGAGCACCGACGAACGCCCCGTCCTGCGTGACAGCAGCAGCGCCCAGGACCCGCGGAGGAGAGTAGACAGAGTGATGTTGCCAAGGCTGGGCATAGCACCACCCTCGAACGAGAGAAATCGGCTGGTTCCTTTGGAGGCGCCGGGGGAGTAATCACGCCGGGACAGGGACAACTCGCTCGACGAAAGTGGGAACGACCCGGCCTCCTCCCAACCTGTCAGGTATTCCCGCCAAAACCTCGCAGGGTTGGTCCCGTCGCGCACTTTAGCGAGGCGAAGAAAGCGACTGAAGCTAGGAAGGTCGTCGGAGAGCGGGTGGCCCAAGTAGGCCATGTACTGGTCGCCGAAAATATGGCGCAGAGTGATGCCGTCAAAGAGAGAGTGATGCAAACTGATTATCAGCATGTCGTCTTGGGACTTTTCGTCCTGGTACAAAGCCCAGCGCGCTAAACGCTGGCCAGGTTGCAGGGTCTCAGCGAAGTTGGTCGACATGTACTCGTTGAAATCCCGAGGGCCCTCCCACTTCAGTGCCTCATTGATCACAACCTGTCGGAGAGACCCATCGTGGCTGCTTCGTACGAATCGCGTTCGCAACAAGGGATGCCGTTGGACGATCCCCTCCCACGTCGTCTTGAACTGGGTCAGATCCAAATCCGGCCAGAGTCGGACGCACTCGTGGGCAAATTGCGTCGTCCGGCCTCGAAGCGAGAGATCCATCATCTCTTCCTGCAGGGGAGTGCAGGGGTAGACACTAGCGATGGCGTTTGCCGACACGCCGCACTGCTCTGCCACCTCGGACAGCAACATCCCACCTTGGTCTTGGTACGACTCATTGTCGACAGACTGTCCCTCCTGCGTCGGCTCCAATTCATCAGTTAGGAATGAGGAGGCTGAGTCGATGGGGGCTGCACAGGCAGTGATGCGGGAAAGGCGTGGGTCCTGGAGGATGTCGGCGACGGAGAGCGACAGACCTCGCGCTCGACATTTGGCCACCAGGTAGATGGCCTTGAGCGAGTCACCACCTAGTGCGAGGAAACTATCATCAGGGTGCACGTCGTCGGGACTTACACCCAACAGCTCCGCCCACTCTTCGGCCATCTGGGCTTCGCTGGCAGTTTTCTCCGTGGCCTTGGTGCCATTCGTCTCGCGGCTTTCCGCCGGGGCATCGAGAGCGAAGCTAACGAGCTCCTTTCGTGAGAAGTGAGAGCATATCTCGCCCAATTTTCGCCGGTCTGTTTTTCCTGACACTGTCCCAGGAATGGACTGCAGTGGCACAAAGGCAGATGGAATCATATAGGAAGGCAGGAATTTGGCCAGCTCCTGCGCAGCGACCTTTGCTATGGCAGCCAGGGGCGCTTTGGCTCCAGCCGCGATACTGGCATGACTGCCGGTCTCGTCGCTGCAGAGGCCTCCGTCCATCTTGATGAAGGCAGCCAAGATGGGATCTGCTGGCTGGGACGGACGAACTATGTCCACGACCGTCTCGTCAACTCCCAGCTCGGCAAGGCTACACCGTAGGTGGTACTCGATCTCACCCAACTCGATGCGCTGACCACGGAGCTTGATCTGCGTGTCTTTCCGGCCAACGAACAGCAATGCACCATCTTCAACGTCGTAGCGCACGAGATCACCTGTCTTGTACAGACGGATACCCTCGTTAGCCGCTGACTCGAACATGCTGCGCCACGTTGGGTCGACGATGAAGGATGCTTCTGTCTTCTCCGGGTTGTTCAGATAGCCCCGGGCCAGGAGGGGACCCTCGATGAGGAGCTCGCCAACTGCGCCAAGAGGCATCAATCGTTCAGTGTCGTGTGGATGAACGATCCAAGCCTTGGATCCTATTCCGAAACCGATCTTGGCCTCGCTTCCATTCGGTCGGACTCCTCTCTGAACAGTGCACCAGACGGTGCACTCTGCAGGGCCGTAGATGTTGTTTAACTGCAACTTGTCGGCCCATTTCACGAGATTCTGCCTGCTGGCCGGTTCGCCTCCAAGAGTCAGTACCTTCAGCGTCGGTACATCGCTCGGTTCGAGAAGGCCCGCGACCGTGGATGTCAGGCATGCATGCGTGACAGACGTTTTCGTCATGGCGCGAGCCAAATCATTCTTCCGTTCGGCTTCGGATGGGATACACAAGCAGGCTCCGTGTGTGAGTGCCGTGAAGATGTCACCGATGCTTACATCGAATGAGTAGTCCGCGAACTGAAGCACCCGGGCCTTTGCGTCTATTTCCATGGCCCTAGCCTGTTCCGTCACGCCAGTACAGAGCGCTGCGTGCTCGACGACCACGCCTTTGGGGGTGCCCGTGCTTCCAGAGGTGTAGACCAAGTAGGCTGCGCTTCTTGGGCTGGCGATGTCGTTAAAATGCCAGTGGGGATGGTCGAGAACAAGCTTCTCAATCACGGGCCTGGAGACAATCATGGACTTCGGTGCCGACCACGTCAGATTCGCCGCATGCTCATCCGAAGACAGCACCATGGTGGCTTTTGCGTCCTGCACAATCCAACCCTGCCTCTTCTCGGGCTGCTTGGGGTCTATGGACACGAATGTCCCTCCCGCCTTCAGAACGGCTAGCATGGAAACAACGGCCCACAGGGATTTTGAGAAACAAAGGGCCACCACAGATCCAGGTCCTACGCCTTCTGCCTGCAATTTGGAAGCCAATACGGAAGAGTCCTCGTCTAGTTGCGTGTAAGTCAGGTCGCCGTCCCATGAGGCGATAGCCGCCGCCTCTCCACGGTGGGCTGCTGTGTCCTGGAAGAGGCGATGGACGCAGCGGTTGACACTGATCAGGACCTCATGGTTCCATTCCGCGAGTTTCTGCTGGTCCCAGATTGTGAGAAGCTGCAAGTCCTGTAGCTTCACCTTGGGACCAAGGAGTACCGCTGATACTGCCGCCTGGAATGCGTGGGCGAGCAGGCCTTGCTGAATCGGCACCACAAGGCGTGGGTTGCATGAGATTGAAATGAGGCTGAAAGGATTGCCATTCACTTGGTCTATGGACTTTGTGACATATACGACAATGGGTAGCTGCGAACAGCGTGAGTAACAGTGAACATAAGTCGAGGCACACGATGTTTGACTCTATGACTGCCTAATGGCATTTCATACAAACATCACCACGTTGTGGGCTTGAACTTACATCGAGGGACGAGGAGAGTAATGACAATTCTCTGCTCGAAGTCTCACTGCCGATCACGAGGGCCGTGTTGAAAGTCGGCTCCTCGCTGTTGGGTGCTAGATGAGTTTGCTCAACCAGGCGACAGACAGCTGGATTGCTCCAGTCATGGAGCGTCGAAGTGAGCGAATCCGTCTTTTTCAGCACCGCGCAGACGGCTCGCAGCTGCTGGGCCGTCACAGGACCAGAGGGCGCCTCCGACAAGGAGAGATAGCCAAAGCGCACAGAATCCGCGCCCAGGTAATGCCGGAGCACCAGGGCCCAAGCTACCTGCAGAAGGCGTTCGGCCGAACGGTGATCTACATGAGCGATCAATGGCAAATGAGAGGGCAAGTAGGATGGAGAAGCAGCCGATGAGTCGGCTGCTGACTTTGAAGCAGACACAACTGGGTTCAAGGGAAAGATGGAAGAATCAACATTTTCGAGGAATTCTGCTAAGCCCTGCTCCGACTCCGTAATCGTCGAGGTTGTGGTTGTGGCTGGCATTGTCGCAGTCGTGATGCTCGGGGTCTTAGTATTTGTCCGAGGGTTCACTTGGGCAATGAGCCTCTCTCAAGAAAGGTCGACCTCTAGTAGGAAATTGAATAAAGACGCTGCCAGTTTCTAGACCCTCATTACACTGCTGACGGAAGACCCTTGGCATACGCGCCTTGGCCCAGGGGTGGAAAGCGAGTAGGCCATGTCACCGTGAGAAGCCTCAACCAGTGCTTCGGGGTTGATGGCACACCGATCTCACGCGCATGGTGCTCTTTCCTATTGGCTACTTCCCTCGATGAGAGGGCCGACATGTCCCCGAGAGCTTCTCACTAGATTGACACCCCATTGCTGGCGATTGGGACGACGTCTTGGCAGGCTCCATTAAGTCTTACACTTACATGACACTTACATGCCGCGGCACTAGTGGCATGGACTGCGCCTTTCCGGTCGGTACATGGTCAACGTGAAGCCCCGAACCCTTAAAAGGGAGGTAAGCTGAGGAGATCCTCTTGTGGGGGTGAACTATGGCGAATTCTTGTATCATCCCTCGCATTAGTTTGCATCTCGAGTCGGACGATGCCCGAGTGCGATGGGTCATCCGCGCCGCTGGCTTGCCGACCATGCCCTTCCACAACTTCATGCTTTCCCCTCAGCTCATTGTCCGGGTAGCCATCTGCAGTCTTCCATGAGCTGTCAAAACCTCCATACTCCTAGTAATTCGTTACAGCATCTTTCTGCTCCAATCCCGAGCTATTTCTTCGGAACTTGGAATGAAGGCCGTCGTCGTTACGTCACCGGGCGAGGCGTCCCTCGTCTGTGACAGGCCCAAGCCCAGCCTCCGCGACGACTACCTCCTCATCAAGACACACGCCGTCGCGGTCAATCCCACCGACTGGAAGCATGCCCAAATCACCAAGACGCCCGGCATCCTGCTGGGATGTGACTACGCCGGCGTGGTCGAGGAGGTGGGCCCCAGCGTCACCAAGCCCTTCAAGAAGGGAGATCGCATCATGGGATTCGTCCATGGCGGAAACTCGGCGCAGCCTGAAGATGGTGCTTTCGCCGAGTACATCGTCGTCAAAGGAGACATCCAGGCACACATTCCCGAGGGCATGAGCTTCGAGGATGCCTGCACCTTTGGCGTCGGTGTCACTGCGGTCGGGCAAGGGCTATACCAGACACTCGGTCTGCCCATGCCCTCACCATCGTCATCAGCCTCTGCCGCGAGCAGTACCAGCCCGTATATCCTCATCCAGGGCGGTTCGACAGCGTCTGGAGTTCTAGGCATCCAGTTCGCCCGCCTCTCCGGCTACATACCCATCGCCACCTGCTCGCCCGAGAACTTTGGCCTGGCCAAGGAATACGGTGCCGAAGAAGTCTTCGACTACGGCGATGAAGATGCTGCCGACGATATACGCGAAGCCACGGACGGTCGCCTGCAGCTGTGCTGGGATGCCGTCTGCACGTCCTGGAGTTCCAGCTTCTGCGTGCAAGCCATGGGACCGCAAGGCGGCACGCTGGTAACTTTGCAGCCCCGAGTGGTCCCGAGCGCGGCGGTCCGCTGCGTCGACACAAAGGCGTACACCGTCTTTGGCGAGGACTGGGCCATGGGAGACGCCCGGTTCGCCGCCATCCCCGCAGACTTGGAGTTTGGGAAGAAGTGGTGGGCGTTGACTGAACAACTCATAGCCCAGGGGAAGGTACGCCCGCACAAGGTACGCGTCGAGGCCGGGGGACTACAGGGCGTTATCCAAGGCATGCAGATGCTGAGGGACTTCAAGGTGCGTGGCTGCAAGCTGGTGTATCGCGTTGCGGAGACGCCTTGACAGCTGCAGGCTATATGCCAAGAATGATAAAAAGTAGCTCTCACTCCACAGGCGGGGCTCGGGCAAGTCTAATTCCACTACCCTCCGGATATACGAGTAGTCCCACTGTGTACCCTCGCCATTTTAGGCATACAAGGAAGATAAGTGTGACATATATTAGTGTAGAATTTTACTCAAGCTATAGGCACCGCATTACCTACCAGCGAGGCCTAAGCTAGCCACGGGCGCTCAGAGATGCGCTTAGGCGCGCGAGAGATAGTACATTAGCAACCCGCCCGGAATAACCGTTATTCGTATAGCTAATACTATACCAATACTATACCGAGAACGCTACCTGCGTCGAATTCGCTACCTATACCGCAAAGATAAGTACGCTGCAGTAAAGATAAATTCGAAACCGCTATAATGAGTGCATTGCCGCAATGATGCGAGCGCTGCAATTCGTGCGCTCTATACCCGATTACATGAGGGGACACAGTGGGACTGTATCCGGAGGGCAGTGGGATTAGACTTGCCCGCGGGGCTCGTCTTCCAGGGCTAAGCTGCTAAAGTATGGCAGAAATATCAACATGAACTAGTTTGATACATCTAAGTCAGAGAAATGTGTCATTGTAACTGGACACTGTCAGTGTGTCCACCGCGGGGGAATAGTGAGTAACTATTGACTTGCTACATGTATGTGTTAGGCTCCCGATCCTCATTATAGGAGGTTCCGTCTCAGATAAGTAAATAGGAGGAAGCAAAGGCTGAGATAAGTAACGTGAGAGTAGCCAAGATTGTCATCAGAGTGCTCCAGCCCGCCAATCGTTCACTATTGTTCTGCTGTGATCGGGAGGCGAGAAACTCATCAACTGCGCCTCTGAAATCACGGGGGCGGTATACACCGAACAGTTCCGAGAAGGGATTTCCCTTTCGTCTGGAGTTCAAGCCAAGATCGCGGTACAAGAGGTCGATATACTGTCAAAGCGTCGATGTCAGTAAGAATATATTGCTCGCGGCCTTTGCTCGCGGCCTTTGCTCCCGGCCTTTGCTCCCATAGGAAATGGCCCGTTCAGTCGAGAGAGATGCTTGTACTCACCGGGAGAAAGTCAAATAGGGCAAAGGGAAGTTTCCGCCCGCACAAATATCTTCGGCGCACCCACGCGTTGATCAGTGCTACATCTTTTTCGCGCTCTTCCTTACGAGGCAGATCAATCTTGCCTTGCAGATAGGCCGCTGCCCATAGTGCTTGGGCCTCGTAGAGGATGGGAGAGCTGGTTGTCCGTAGAAACCCGATGTAAGCCAGGGAGCGATCATCCGGCTCGGCTGAAGCTGGAATGATGAACCGGTAGAGGTGGAAATCGTCCTCGACCCTGGGATGGTGGCTGCTCCACCTTGGGGACTCCCGCAACAGGGGCAGCGCGCTCTGCAACTCGGCGTCAGCCTGCTGGCGGAGTCGGGTCCACTTCTGCCGCGACTTTGGCTCAAACTGTGCCGTCTCGGAGGACGCCGGGAGGCCAGCTCGCAGTCGGCTCAGGTCCGAGAACAGGAAGTGGTCCGAAAACGACTTCCAACCGGTCGCCATGACCACCATGTCGGCGTTAACGCGTGTGCCATCTT
This sequence comes from Tolypocladium tropicale, assembly GCA_024340005.1. NCBI lineage: Eukaryota > Fungi > Ascomycota > Sordariomycetes > Hypocreales > Ophiocordycipitaceae > Tolypocladium > Tolypocladium tropicale. The sequence continues at coordinate 93,879 of JALHBU010000426.1, read as the reverse complement.
GGAGCACCGCGCCCTTGTCGTCGAGGCTCTGAAGTTCACCCTCCTGGACCCGGACTCGAGTGCCCTCGTGAATGTCTTTCCAGAGCTCCGGCTGCGTCATGACGGCCAGCGTGGCCGGGCTCCAGAGCAGGCTGTCCAGCCCCATGGTGGGCTTCAAAATTTCGCTATTCTTACTTTTCTCGTACTGGGCCTCCCCGAGAAGGAGATAGGTGATGAGGCGCCAGAATCCGCGCACCAGCGGCTGTGTGAGCCAGCTGGGCCCGGTCCGATGCAGCCAGTCCGCAAGAGCGTCCCTCGTGAACAGGTTTGGGGAAAACAAGGCCAAGAGTCGGCTGTTGTTGAGGTAGAAAGCAGGCCGCCCCATGACCTTGATGGGCGTCATGATGGACGGACCGCCAAATCCGCGGCGGACAATCCATTCTACATGCTTGCCGGCCTGAAGCAACATGTAAGTGGCGTCGAAAGCCGACTTGGATCCTCCATAGACAAGAACGGAGCGAATCCCGTCGTCCTTGATTCTCTGCACCGTGGCCACCTTGCCCAGCTCCTTGGTGTGGAGGACTTCTCCAGCGAAGCCGCGGTTGGGGATATCGGGGACGAAAGGCTCCGTCGTCAACCCTGTGGCCACAATGAGCTTCTCGCAGAGCAAAGTTTCGTCGGAGCGAGCAAGCTTCAGATGCCAAAGTTGATCAGAGGAATCGCTTTGGGCACTCCGATGGCGGGAGGCACTCTCAATGTGGCATTGCAGCCGTAGGCGCTCATGGAGTTCAAACTTCGTGGCATAGTCGTAAAGGTAGTCGTGGACTGCTTCTCCGCTTATGGTGCCATCTTTGGTGACTTTTTCGCAGTCGAAAGGCATATCCAGATCGGAGTATTCAAAGAGTCCATGGTGAGCCTCGGCGGTCAGATAAGGATAGAGACGTTCTTTGCACCAGACTCCGCCTATGGAAGCGGCGTTGTCTATGATGAGCAATCTGGCATTGGGCTTGCACTGCAAGTAGGTTTTGGCTGCAACGAGACCGCACCACCCTGGGGTTCAGCGTCAGTTGGTACGATAAAACTTCTCATGTGCGATGTTTGGACCTACCCGCTCCCACTACAATAACTTCATAAGGAGCCATTTATGTGCTCTAAACCGTAATCTGAGTGCTTGTTCTACTTTCCTGAATGCAATAAGCCATGCCGTGTGAGGTGCACATTGCGTCTATTAATACCGAAACTGTTCTATTAAACCATCCGAAATCCTCCTGCATGTGCCTTCGGCCCAGATCGATTATCGTATGACATTAGCTGTAAAGCCCATTTGTCATAATACTGAGACTTCTGGCTTGCACAGATCATAAGGCCAGGCAGGACACATTTTTCCATGTCGAAATGCCCTTGCGCTAGCTGCATATACTACATGTACACCATCAGTCTGACAATGAAGCTTAAGGGTCCTTGCGTTCTTGGCACTCCACCCAACCTGCAGCATCGGGCAACGCGGCGACTTCCCATAAGAGTAAGATAAGCCGGTAGATGCGGTCGGGTGTGATTGACATGCAAGTGAGACAGAAACTCGAAATGGAGATCGAAAGGACTCCGCAGCTTCGTGTACCAAGTTTCATATGCCACCTATTACATACTAGTACCATCTTGAGCTAAGATCTTAGTTTGTAGCTACGTAATGTATATGTGTGTGAGACGTATTCTGCACGATGATAGAGGCTTACTGGAGGATGTAGGACAATCGTAATGAACCGCAACTGCCGCTCAACAGCGGGACCTTCTGAACCGGGGATGGGAGCGGTCAGAGACAGTTTACGGAGGGACTAATAAGATGACTGCTCCATATCTCGACCCGCATACCTGCTTCAGCTGAACCGAGGCCATTGGATACGGCGTGCCGATGACTTGCAGACATTCCTCTTTGCACGATGACAAGACCCCAGCTCTAAGTATTTATGGGCAATCGGGTCCGGTGTCGAAGACTGTGGCTCCGGTCAGACAAACTAGCAACCCCAAAAAAGCCTCATCATTCCATTTCCCCTTGTTCATGTCACCTGAAGCCTCTAGCATGTTCTCACTTCCAGAGCCGGTTCGCATGCTGACAGGCAACCCCCGCCTGTTCGACCTGTCGTCAGATGGCCCACTCCCATATGTGATGCGGCAGAAGTTTACAGGCTTCGTGCGTATCCCCGAGAAAACGTCTTTATCCGGAAAGATCGTCCTTATCACCGGCGCAACGTCTGGTGTGGGCCTTGCCGCCGCCAAACAGCTCCTACAGCTAGGGGCCAGCCTGGTCCTGGGAGCGAGGAACGTGGCCAAGGCCCAGGCTGTTCGTCAGGAACTGCTCCAAGGGTCGCCAGATGCCTCCGTTCAAGTATTTGCGCTCGACATGGCGTCACTCGACTCCGTCGACCATTTTGTCCAGAGTCTTGAGGCTGCTGGGATCCAACACCTCGATATAGCTATCCTGAACGCGGGGCTTTTCGCCAGAAATCTGCCGCGAGCACCGGACGGCTGGTCTCACCTCATGCAAGTCAACTTCCGCAGCACGGCCTATCTCAGTCTCCTACTCGTTCCGCTGCTTGTGGGTCCCGGCGGTTTCAAGGCAGCGGAGCCGGGCCCGACTCCAGGACGCCTTGTACTAGTGTCCTCGGAAGCACACGCCTGGTCCAAGTTCCAGCCACCACATGATAAGAGCGTTCTCTCCGATTTTGAGAGTGATGCTCCAGATGTGAGACCGGATCTGGAGTACTTTGCGGCCAAGTTGTTTATCGCACTGTTCGGCCGGGAGCTGGCATCAAGATTGAACCCAAGCACGGTTGAGGTAGTAACGACGACACCGGGTTTCTGTGCTTCGAGCTTCTTTCCAGATGCCAGTAGCATAATGACAAAGTTCATCTGTATGACCCAAGCTCGGTCGCTGGAACAGGGGGGGCGCCTCCACGTCCATGCCTCTACATGCTCGGATGCCGGTCTCTCGGGAAAATACTTACGAGACGGCCGTATGACCAAGTAAGAAAGATCAGCTTCTCTAAGCGCCTCGGTTGACAAAGCGTGCCAGTAATTAACACTTCGATGGTAGTCTTTCGCCGTTTGCGAACTCGGATGCGGGCCAGAAAGTCCAGGCTAGTCTCTGGAATGAGATGATGGTACTCATTGGGCAAAGGGGGAAGGCGTTGGCCAGTGTAATCAAGCAGTAACGTCTCTCTTGGCAGTGATATCTGAACTAGAGCAAGTGAATCTTCATTTACGGGTTTAAGCCGAGGCAACTTGCCATAGTGTGACACAGCGATGCAGGTATTGCAGACTCCATTAAGGCTTTCATGCTTGTAGTAAGGTCAGACGAAACATGAGTAAATTTGTACACGAGATGGATGTCCCATCGCCTGCTTGCAAGTCCAGATGCTGCAGTTAAGCAGCTTTAGGCTTTGACACGCGAAGACTTTCCTCGCGAACAAACCAAGCTATGGCGGCCGTAGCACCAGGCCCCAAGGCCACCGTACCCAGAGCAAGCATCATTGTCAACCTGAAACATCTCTGGACAGACCCGACCTTTCTCAACTCAATGAAGACCCATAGCAGAAGAGCCGCAAATGTGAGCAGATAGTCCATTTTGAAGAATGTCAGGACTTGGTCTCGGAGGTGGTCAGGGGAAAGGTCCGAGGACAAGATAGTCGAGAGTATGTCGCGCGGGTGCTCCATAGCTCTGGAGATGGCGAGGACGTGACTAATGGCTGCAGCGATAGCGATCAACGCGTAACAAGACTGCAACGTGCCGTGATAGTCGTCAGATCTAATCGCCTTCGTACTTTGACGGGGGCCAAGCAGTCGCATTAGGAAGTTCACTGCTTCTGACGCGATAGCAGTTCCCAAGGGGAAAAGTGCGAATGCCAAGGTCCATAGAGACTTGGCATAAGGACTCTGCCTAAAAGGATTGAACATCATCCAGGCGGGCAGAGCATATCCCAGTAGAACCCCTAGGAAAGTAGATACAACCGAGTGCGACGAGAGTCTGGTATAGTCTAGGCCGTTCTGCGCTACGGCATCCTTTCTCAAGCACTGATATAGGCAATAGAGTGGCAGAGCGACTGCACTCGTCCCCAGCTGAGATATCAAGCCCCAGAGAACGGGACTGCAATTGACAGTGTCAGCTCAAGCCGAATTTCGCGATAAATTGGATGATTCTTACGATAGAGCCCATATTTTCCCGCCACGCTGGGCTTCGATAGAAAAGATGAAGGGAATAATCATGATGCTTGCCAGAAACTGCGCCATAAACACTCTCCCAGCAACGAAAGTCGAATTTACAACGGGGAGGTTGAAGGCGACCAAGGACATGAGAGTGTCATCAATGGCCCGTAGTCCAGTGAAGACAGTGGCTCCATCCTCGCCGTCGGGGTATAACCTTTTCTCGATAGCCTCGTTGATGGTCTGCAGCCCGCCGCTTTGGATGAGGACGAGCCATACCAGGCCAACCGCAGCGACTGTCAAGAGTGGAAAGATCAAAGGAAGAAGTCTCCCCATTTTCAGCGAAGCCTGACTGCGACACGATGAAGATATGACTTGATGTGTGATGATGTTGAAAGTATGTCCAGCAATAGAGCCTTTCGGACGCCTGCAATTAATGGCTCTTCCTTTGTGGAGGGAGCAGGGCATGAGGGCATGCGAGTACAACAGCCATGACAAATTCTCGGGGCCATACATACCTAACCTACGAGGCTCTGGGGGGTGTAAATAAGATTATGGACCTTGCACACATAAGGTAAGGTATCCCCAGCGGAGCCAACTTTCATGACCACGGTAACCTTAAGACTAGCGCGCGCTGCGGCGAATCAGTATCCCGCCCCCACGGGTTGGGCCGACCCACGGAGGCTACTGCACGAAGGCAGACGAGGTACTCGCAAGTACTCGTACTGGCAGGGATCTGCGACCAAGGCCGGTACTACAAGTACCCATGCATCCAAGGCCTGGAGTCTTGGTCCACACGTGTCACCCTGCAGACTCCACACGCGAAAGAATGCATGCCAGCAACGTCGCCTCCTAGTCTTCACGTGTATCCGGTGCATAGGCCTGCGTGACATGTGTCAAATGCAACGCCAAACGTCCGGTCATGCTTGGCTGCATCACAAGTCGCCTTTATCCGGCACTTCTGTATACCCGGAGACTCTTGGCGGTGAGCCGGAGTCGGCATTCAGCATTCAGCCTTGCAAGATAGGCAGACAAGGTCTCTTTGCACGCCCAATTGTCATAGTGTTGACGAATAGCGTTCTAATCGCGGCGTAGCTAGAACCGAGGACCTTGACTACGCCACTCTTCATGTCATTCTGAGGGTGGAAACTGATCAGAAAAGGACCACACAATGCTTCCCGAGGTAAGCACTTGGCCAAGGCGTCCTCTTAAGTCTGCAGCTGGTGCATGATGGGGGGGCAAAGGGGGGGGAAGGTGGAGGGGTTAGATAAAGTCTTGTGGACTGAGAGAGATATAAACTCGACAGTGATCGCCCCTTGGTTTTCCTAACAGACCTACCTGCCAGTCAAGCAGACGCTCCAACTCTTTCCGCCAACTCACGTACTTTTCCCGCGGAACGAATCCCCAAGATGTCCAACCAGGAATACCAAGAGCCCATCGCCATCATTGGCATGGGTGAGTGCAATTCCCATTTGATGCTTAGCAAACTCTCAATAACATGTTACGACAGCATGCCGACTCCCAGGAGACATATCTTCTCCTTCAGAGCTTTGGGACTTCCTTGCGCAAGGAAAATCTGCACAATCGGATTTCCCCAGCAACAGGCTCAACATTGACTCATGGTATCACCCGGACAGCCAACGGCCTGGAAGCATCTCTACCAAGGGAGGATATTTCCTCGGCGAAGGCGATTCATTCCGTGACTTCGATCCTTCATTTTTCAGCATCAGTCCTCTGGAAGCGGCCAGCATGGATCCACAGCAGCGCAAACTTCTCGAAGTCGTCTATGAGAGTTTCGAGTCTGCCGGCCTATGTCTTGGGGACGTATCCGGGTCCAACACTGGCTGCTTCGTTGGCAACTTCACGTGGGACATCGGCCAAGCCCAGGCGAGAGACGTTGATTTTGTGGCTCCCTATCAAATGACGGTACGTGGAAAAGGCAACCGTGAAGCTTGTGTCACCGTAGGATGGTATTTTGTGTGTCTGACTTATGACCAGGGCGGCGGTTTGACCATCCTCAGTAACCGTGTCAACTACGTTTTCAACCTCAAGGGGCCAAGGTAAGTCAAGAGAGACCCAGTGTGCGAGAAGATCGTTGAGACTGATTGAAGCGTAGCTTGACCCTGGACACTGCCTGTTCAAGTACCATGTATGCCCTCCACATGGCATGCAAGAGTTTGCAGGCAGGAGACTGCTCTGCAGCGGTCGTTGGTGGGACAAATTTGATCTTTGGGATCGAGCAGCAGATCGGCAGCGTGAAGCTGGGCACGCTCTCCCCAACATCGACCTGCCACACCTTTGACGCTTCAGCTGATGGCTACGGCCGAGCAGAAGCCGTTGGTGCCATTTACATCAAACGACTGTCGGATGCCATCAGAGATCAGGACCCCATCCGTGCTGTTCTGCGTGCGACGTCCGTAAATACGTGAGTAACCCAATCATGAACTTTGGACAAAGTGCATTGTTCACTAATTGACGTGAGATCAGGAACGGGAAAGGACCTGGAATCAGTCATCCCAGCACCGCGGACCAGGAGGTCGTCATCAGGAAAGCCTACGCCAATGCGGGACTTGACTTTCATGATACAGGTTATTTCGAGAGCCACGGTACTGGCACTCCAGTCGGAGATCCTGTCGAGTTCTCGGCCATCGGGAACATTTTTGGCTCGCTTCGCCGCGAGGAAAACCCTCTGCTCGTTGGGTCCGTGAAGACCAACCTGGGCCACTCTGAAGCGGCCAGCGCCATTCCCAGCTTGATCAAGGTCGTCTTGAGCCTGGAGAAGGGCTTGATTCCAGCCACAGTGGGCATCAAGAAGTTCAACCCTAAGCTCGACTTCCGCGGCGGTGCGTTGAAAGTCGTCCAGACGCTTACGCCGTGGCCACAAGACCATTCCTACAGACGCGCCAGCGTCAACTCTTTTGGTTACGGTGGTGCCAACGCTCACGCGATTCTCGATGCTGTTGATTCATATCTCAATCAGGCAACTAAGGTTACTCCCTCCTTGTGGACGCATAACACCGCGGTAAATGGCAATGGCATTATCAGAAACGGTAACAGCCACGGGAGTCATAGCAATGGTCACGCAAGCAATGGTGATGGCCACTCGAGAAACGGCCATGCGAGGAACGGACACGGAAGCAGTGGTAACTCTTCCAAAGGAGACATCCTTGTCGGCAATGGAACAGGTGCCGACGAGGATAGACCAGACTCTGCGCAAGCCGGGCTTAGAACATATCTGCTTCCGTTCTCGGCACACAATGAAAGGACGCTGAGGAGGAATTACGATGCCGTGCTCAAAATTGCGGATAAGTTGACAGCTTCTGACCTCGTGCAGGCCCTCAGCAAAGGGCGGAGTTCGCTCCCTACACGTGGCTTTGCTGTGGTGACCGAGTCCGAGGACCACACTGTCAGGCAGCTGAGCGAGGCAACTCTCCGCGTTGAAGACATTGCGGACGATGTGCCGACGATAGGCTTTGTCTTCACCGGCCAGGGTGCCCAGTGGCCGCAAATGGGTCTTGCGTTGATCCACGAGTATCCCTCTGTCCGCCAGACCATCGAGCAGCTTGATGACATCCTTCGAGGACTGCCTCATCCGCCTCAATGGACCATTATGGATACACTGGCAGCGCCAAAATCCGAAAGCAGTATCGATGCTGCGGAGAGGTCGCAAACTGCGTGCACAGCTCTGCAGATCGCCGTCGTGGAGCTTTTGTGGTCCTGGGGCATTGCAAGCAAGGCCAGCGTAGGCCATTCGTCTGGCGAAATCGCCGCTGCATTCGCTGCAGGCCATCTTACATCGCGTCAAGCCATCATAATTGCTTATCTACGAGGCCAGGCTGTGTCGAACAACAATACCCCTGGTGCCATGCTGGCAGTTGGAATGGGCTCTGAGCAGGCTCTGCATCTTCTCGATGGGACGTCCGGCGTTGGCATTGCCTGTTACAATTCTCCGAACAGTGTCACGCTCAGCGGCACCAAGGAAGCCATTGAGGAGGCACACGGCGTGTTTGCCCGAGCGGGAGCATTCAGTCGCAAGTTAGTCACTTCCGGCAACGCGTATCACTCGCCTCTTATGGCGCGCGCTGGAGAAGTCTACGACGAGCAGCTCCTCGGCAGCCTGGGTGGCGAGGATGCGACTCTTCAAAACGCGGGAGAGAAGGATGTGGTCGTCATGTTCTCCTCCGTGACGGGCAAGAAGTTGACGGGGCCAATCCCACTCACGTATTGGCGAAAGAATCTGGAGTCCAAGGTTCTTTTCCATCAGGCCGTCCGAGCCCTTGTCGACGACAAGACTTTGAATGTGGACTGCCTCGTCGAGATTGGACCTCACTCAGCACTCAGCGGCCCGATCAAGGAGATCCGAACAGAGATTGGCCACAGTGAAGGGCAGCTGCGTTATATTTCGGCCCTGAAGAGGAACAGTAAAGGTACCCAAACAGTACTGGATCTTGCTGGAACTCTTTTCTTGTACGGTTATCCCATCGATCTCGGCCGAGTAAATGCACTGGAAAAGAGCAGCCGTGGCGCTGGCTCAAGGTCTTTCGTGGTCGATCTCCCACCCTACCAATGGGACTATGAGTTCCTGCATTGGAAGGAGAGCCGTACGAGTATCGAAACTAGATTCCGCGCGCATCCTCGCCACGACCTTTTGGGCAGTCGTTTGGCTGGCTGCTCCAAGTCCTCTGCTACATGGAGAAACATCGTACAATTGGACCAGCTACCCTGGCTCCGCGATCACAAGGTATCATCCCCCACGGCAATGCCATAGCTGTGACGACGACTTAAATGCGGCCCTCCTCCATGGGTGTTGTGCTAATGCAATGTTTTGTTAGGTCGGTCAAGATATTGTCTTCCCCGCTGCCGGGTATATTTCCTTAGCAATGGCAGCGGCGAGCCAAGCTGTCGGTTTGGTCGTAGAGGACGAGGCGCACGAATACACGTTGCGTAACGTCAAGATCAGCGCCGCCATGGTGCTCAAAGAGGGCGAGGGCGTTGAGCTGGTGGTGGACTTGCGTACCTTGAACTCGGCCTCTAGCGACTTTGACTTTTCGGTGAGCAGTGTAACGTCGGCTGGAGAATGGACCAGCCACGTTTTGGGTATCGTCAGCGTGAAGAAAAGAGTACATGCGCCAGGTAAGTCTCATAAAGTTGGCGGGCTCAACACTGTACCTTTTGACTGACTGGATTCTGGAAGCAGTCCACCGGGCCGCCTTGGGGAGCAAAGAAACCCAGGCCTTACCCGACGGCGTCAATCAGGCTACGCAGGACCGCCGATGGTACCAGAAGATGGGCGACGTCGGCTTGGTGTACGGCGAGGCTTTCAAGACTCTGACCAACATCCGAGCGACATCCAGCGAAGATGCCGTCGCCGATGTGGGTGTCAAGATCCCAACAGGCTCCGAGATCCACGAATCTTGGTATCCCATCCATCCGACTATAATAGACGGAGCTCTGCAGCTGTCCATCATTGCCGCACACAGGGGCGACCCTAACAACTTGGTCAAACCGTACCTCCCCGTCTTCATCGAGCACATGACAGTGGCGTCGCCAGCCAATGGGCCGTCACCTGAAAATGCCGTCATCCGCGGACAAGGCAAGCCTGGAAGCCTGCGTTCCATTCAAACAACCTTTGAGCTGATCAGCTCGGGCGGCAATGTAATTTTGGAGGCACGCGTGAACTTCATGTCACTCGAGAACAGCACGGAGCAAGCCCAATCCACAGTTCCCAAGCCATATTCTCGCCTGGTTTGGCGACCCGACATCAACCGTGTCTCCAGTCAGCAGTTGGATCGTCTGCTGACTGATAATCAGAAGACATCCGAGGCAGCCTACGCCCTGGAAAGACTAGAAGAGCTCGCCGCACTCTGCATTCTTGATATTGCAGCGACATATTTCGGGTCGGAGATTGCCATTCTCCCGGAGCACATTCAAAAGTTCATCGAGTGGATCCGAGAGCAAAGTGGGCTTCTATCCAATACCGCCTCGGGAGCATTGTCCAAAGCAGATCGGGAAGGAAGAATCCGCCAAATGGCCGAGGACATGACCGATGATATCCCAGAAGCAGCGTCAATCCTTCGAGTTCACGGCAATGTGGCCGACATCATCCTCGGAAAAGTTGAGCTGCAGGATTTGCTAGCTGACGATGGTCTCCTGGCCCGGATTCGCAGCGAAGGTCTCCCCTCCAGTGGCGTCAATGACAAGCTCGAGAAGTTGCTCCAACTGATTGCACACCACGATCCTCACTTGAAAATTCTGGACTTGGCAAGTGGCCGCAGCATCGGACATAGCAAATCTATTCTGGCTGCGTTGCACTCCAGGGATACCGTCCCAAGTTACATCACATACCATGTCGCTCACCCCTCCAAGGAGACCTTGGACTCGCTTGAGAAGACGCTAGAGGGGCATCAGAATGTCCAGTTCAATCATTTGGACATTGATCAAGACCTCGCTGCGCAGGGGATGGAGGACGGTTCCTTTGACATCGTGTTCATCCCTAACGTAAGTCCAAAGTAGAACATGACGCAGAAAGGTTGCTAATATCACTTTTGCAGTCCTTGCCGAAGCATGAGCTGTCTGAGAAAGCGCTACAAAACTGCAAGAGTCTGCTCAAGTCTGGGGGCAGACTTCTCTGGATTGAGACGACGAAGACTGGGCTTGTGGACAACCTCATCTTTGGCACCTCGCCCGATTTCTGGACCAATGGCAATGGGGTTGCTCTTGAGGCAGAGACTGATCACAAGCAGCGTCTACTGGAAGCGGGCTTCTCTGATGACACGCTGGTTCTGTACGACTACCCTGAGCCAGCTCGACGCGCAGCCCTGATCATGGCCATTTCTTCACCTTCGGCAGACTCACATCCGGCAACTACGAACGGTGTTAATGGACATGGAGATACAAAAGGGTCCAAGTCGGAGCAAGTGGTGCTGGTAAGGTCCCCTATCACTTTCACCCCAGGGTCGCGAACTTCGAGTCTAATACTTAAAAGCTGTATCGTAACAACCCTCACCCCTTGACCGAGGAGATCGAAAAGCTCTATGACGAACGTAATATCCCCACCTGCCGCATACGGTTCTCTGATCTACCCACCCAAGACATACGCGTCTCTCGCACTATTATGCTAGCTGAGCTGGAAAGCCCGCTTCTCTCCGACATGTCCGAAGTCGAGATGGAGGCCATGAAGCATTACTCACGCGTGGCATCAACAGCTGTATGGGTGACGGACTCGGACGTGCTCACAGGTCAAGACCCCGAGAAGACCCTTGTTTTCGGGATTGCCAAGTCTCTCATGACAGAACAACCCTCTTTCCACATATCTAGTATTGACTTCAGTCCGTCGGAAATGGCGGCCTCGCTGGCTGCCTCGGCACAGCTTGTCGTTGAGTTGGAAGAGAGGTTCCACGAAAATCCGGAAAACTTGGATACCGAACTCGCCAAGAAAGATGATGTTGTGTATATCAGTCGGTACATCGAAGATGAGGAGGCTAACGCCGAGTTCGCGCAACTCGTCCGACCCGAGCCGGGGAAGGCGCCGGCCCGAGATTCCCTATCGATGCATTTTAACAAAGTCGGCGACTTGGGCAGCTTTTACTTCAGGGACACCACCGAGTATACAACTAAAGAGCTTGGGGAGACTCAAGTGCTTGTCGACTGTCGGGCATTCGCGCTGGACACAGCGGTGAGTACTGCTACAAATTGAACGCTAACTGGCGTGGCTGGTTGGGAGGACGTACATACTGATGAGCTCCCAGGGACTGGAAATAGTAAAGGGACAGAAGAACAAGCCATTCTTTACGGCAGATGCCGGTGGCATCGTCTCCGCAACCGGCTCCAAGGTCCAGGGCCTTCGTGTCGGCGACCGCGTTGCCTGCCTGAAGCCAAACAACTTTGACACCACCTTGAGAGTCGACCAGAGGCTTTGCCATCCTCTCGAAGAGTCGGAGGGGTTTGATGATATCCTTGGCCAGCTGCTCCCTTTCACTTTCGCAATTCACGTCTTCCGAAAATCTTTCCAGGTTGGCAAGGGCGATAGCGTCCTCGTCGACGTGCCATCAATTTCGGCAAGCTTGGCTGCAGCCCAGGTGGCTGCTTCGCTCGGGGCCACCGTTTACGCGACTGCTTCAAGCGCCGAGCAGAAAGAGGCCCTGTCCAAGATCGAAGGGCTACATCTGATCGACGCGCGTGACCTTCAGGAGCCAGGGGCATTGCCGGAATCATCCATTCAGGTCATCGTCACCAACGGATCCATGGACTTGGGTCTATCGTTGCGCAGAATTGCCGACCGAGGCGCCGGCATTGTCCTCTGCAGCGCCACTATCACGGATATGTCGTCTTTGTCTCTCTCGCTTCGCGAGAAGAATCTCGTCATTAACTGGCTTGACCCCATGGATCTGACTTGCCTACGACTTAGCGAAGTTGCATCGTACGTACTCCTCCATGTGTCCCGTCCGCACTCTCAACGGCGACTCTTGGCTAACCTTTTCCCTTTGTTAGAGCGCTGAAAAACACCTTTGAGTTTATTCGAAACAACGACATCAAGGCCATCCCCTGCCAGGCTTTTGACCTGGGCGAATTCGTGGACGCAGCGAAGTTTGTTAACCAGACGCAGACAAGGGCCGTTCTCACTTGCAGCCCGGACGCAACAGTTCTCCCCATAACAGAAGCACCGACAGACCTGAAGCTTGACAGTAACGCATCTTATCTCCTGATTGGGTGCCTCGGTGGCCTTGGACGTAGTCTAACGTAGGCCAAACCCCCTAAGCTCCCCACTCGGGTGGCCAGCAGCGAGTCCAAGATGCGACAAAAACACTGACTTGAGTTGGCAGGATGTTCATGATCGCCCATGGCGCACGAAATCTTATCTACCTCTCACGCAGCGGAGCCGACAAGGCCGAGGCTGCCTCGTTGGTGAAGCAACTCGAGGAAATGTCGCAAGGCCGCATTCCGGACCTGAAGATCCAGGTAGTCCGTGGCGATGTCTGCAAGCGAGAAGATGTCGCTCGAGCCATCGCCCATGCGAAGACGCCCATCAGGGGTGTTGTCCAGGCGGCCATGGTCCTCCATGTACGTTGCTCTCCCTATTGTCGCCGCTATATCCCAGCGTCTTTTTGGCTAACGTGAAGCGCAACAACTGTAGGAGCTCATCTTTGACCACCTCACTCTCACACAGTGGAACCAGGTTATTCGGCCCAAGGTGCAGGGTTCCCTTCACCTGCACTCGCTCCTGCAAGACCAAGACCTGGATTTCTTCATCATGACTAGCTCGGTACTCGGTGCCATCGGCGCGGCCACGCAGAGCAACTACTCGGCGGCCAACTCATTCCTGGATGCCATGGCCCGGCACCGGCACAGTCTGGGTCTGCAGGCGACTTCGGTGGCGCTCGGCATGATTCTCGACGTTGGCCACGTCGAGGAGCATCCCGAGGTGCAGACAGCGTTGAATCGCAACGGTATGTACGGCATCGGGGTTGCCGAATACCTACACGCCATGGAACGGGCCTTCCGGCGCCGCGACCTCAAGGCCGCCGCCACGCGTCCGCCGGCTTGGGGTTACGACGCGGCCGCTTCAGCGCACATTGTGACGGGCATGGACTCGACCCGCCTCACCCGCGCCGGCGGCAAGGGCATGTGGCTGGGCGACTTCCGCCTGCGAAACCTCCTGCACGCAATGGACTACGGCAAGAAGATCGACGTCAATGGCGGCGCCGCCGGCACGTCGGCCAGTGCCACGGCGGCGGCCCAGCTCAAAGCCGCGGCGGAAGAGGGCCCCGATGCGCTGAAGCTGCTGGTGACGACCATGATCATGGACAAGCTCTCCAAGTTCGCTCTGCTGCCTGTGGAGAAGCTGAGCGCGGCAAAGCCGCTGGCGCAGTACGGCATGGATAGCATGATCAGCGCCGAGCTGCGCAACTGGGCCTGGAAGCAGTTCAAGGCTGACATCCCGCTTATGGCTTTGCTTGACCAGAGCCTGACATTTGAGCAGCTGGCAGAGGTCGTGGCTGCAGGTATGGATAAAGAAGAGCTGTTAACTTGAGCTACGGTCGTAAAATCAGTAGCCATGCGGGGAAGTACTCACGCAGCTTAGCTGAACGACGGGCAGTCGTTCAAGCAAATGGGTGGGGCACATGCCATGTTCAAGCACGGCTATGTTTGAGCCGAATGGACGTGTTCAAGCACAGCCATGTTCAGGCAAACTAATCATGTTCAAGAAAAATGGTCGAGATGGGTATAAAGAAGAAAAAGTCCGAACGTTTAGGAATCTGGACTTCTCTTCCTTCTTGTAACACAGTACACCAATTGACGGTTTCAGACTTGATACAATCCGCAGCCAACAGCACGTATCAATATGAATAAACACCCCACCACTGCGCTCACTCTCAATTCCCTCATCTCGCGACGACAAGGAGCAGACTAGTTGCCAACATCCAATAGGACTAGAAGCACATCAGGAGCGAGGACATCAGCTGCCAGAGGGGTCACGTTGGCTGCAGTGTACGGACAATTGCGGGGCCTTTGACAAGATATAAGAGGAATGCCATTGAAAAAAAAAATAAAAGAAGATACGTAACTATCTGATCACACAGGAAGTAATACCCCTTTCCTATCCACGCTTTCAAAAATCCCTATGGTGGGCGTCCCCTGTCGACCGAGTCCGGGGTCCCCCATACCGCCCCGACAAATCAGGAAGGTCAGGGCGTCTGTTACGTTTAGTGATGAATCCGTAGGATTGTACCAAGTGATCAGTGTTTGCAGAATAATGATCGTGTTGCAAGCTGGCTAGGTATCTATGCTATGGGGTGGAATTTGGGGGTGCCTATATCTTCCGTGCTCACCCCGATCGCCTAGCGATCGCAGCGATCACGTTCCTGCTGCCGCTCACCTTGATCACCCAGTGATCACGGTGATAACACACCACCCATCCGTTCCGACCTTAATTCCGTGCGGCCCGCATTAGCGCCTGCACAGCCGGCCCATCCCGTGGCCGTCTGCCTGGGGTCGTAACAACAGAGCATCCAACTCATACAACCAGGGCGAGCATCTCACCTCCACTTACGTGAGCACGGCCTAACCGCACCTAACAATCAGGCAGCCGCGGAATGGGACGTGGCAACTCAAGCCGCAAAATATGCCCAGAAAAGGAACATGGCTCTGTGAGACGGGGCTACATCGGTGGCGCTGCCGGGTTCCGTCCAAGAGTACGCTCCCAGGCAAGACTTTGAGGGAACTATCCACATCGTTGCCTCGACTTCACCGCGTCCGCGACGACGTATGCCAGGACTCTCAATCAATTGTGCTATTCGAAGTGTCGACGGCTCGTGGGATAACGAGAATGTCCAACAACGGCTTCTGGATCCTTTAATGAAGGTATAATATTGCCTGTATCGTCTAGAGTCTGGGCTAATATCTTACAGTTGATGGGAGGTTTACGGAATATAGCTACACCATGTCTCTCAGCCCTCTCCCTATTTAGACAAGGGCCAAAAACATTCTGGGAAAACAGATCCCTGGCCATGAAATCTAGGTGATGCTGCTGCTTACGGCTCCGCCGTGGGGCATATGCCGTGCGTCAGACGGCACTCGAGATCCATCAATCAAATTGCACCGTCTGCTTTGGAATCATTTCTCCCTGCCTTCTAGATACCATCACAGCCGTTCGTCGCATATACACGACTCAAGTTCGCCTATAAAGCCATGCTCCCTCTCGGTCGTCACAGCGTCTTAATCAGAAGACACAACACAACCATATCAACTTCTACACACTCCTCACAAGCCAACTCTTAGCCAAACAGACAGCCAACATGAAGATCACCTGGCCGGTCCTGGTAAGCACCCTGGCGGCGGCGACAAGCGCCACTGTCCTCGACATAGGAGTCCTTAACGTGTACGTCGCCACTCCTGCCGGGTTCTCGACGGCATCCACCCCTATAGTCGAACGATCTGCCAACGGCCGCTGCAATACCGGCACCGTCTACGCGTCCACCAAGCCGAACCAAGGCAGCCTTATCTGGAAGGACACCGCCGTGGACTTTTGCGACCAGGGGCCGAACTGGCCTTCAAAGACGATCCAGCTGACGGACGGCGGACATATTCGGTTCAACGGGTGCTCGCACAGCAATTACCTCAACGTCGTTTACACTACGTCAGATGGACGCACCTACTATGACCAGTGCAAGGCCAGCGGATTCCAGTGCCAGAAAAATGGCAACTTTGCCGATCACTACAACTACCGTTGTGGGAACATCCCTATCTAAGGGGGCTCATCAGACTTGACTCAGTGTGTACGGTTTGTACCCGTCGCGGGTCGTTTTTGAGTGCTCCGGCAAATATATAGAGAGATGGAATTTTAAGGAGGTCAGTCGCCGCGGGAAGTGTAGTGATATAAAGGCATATTGTTGCTTTTCATTGGTCGTGATGTCCAAATCTCGAGGTCGTTGTAGTGAAATACTTTCGAGCCCTCCCTTGCTGCTAGGAAGGCAGTGATCACATAGGCACTATGAATACCAACGCCCACGCTATCTCGGGCTCGGTTCTTCCGACATCACCGCCACCGCGGGGAGCAGCCGCTTCCTTTTCAACGATTCCCTGCCGTTCCAGGCCTGCATGCAGTATGTTCGGTCTACAATATGTTTCAATGCTCCCGGTAGTTTAGTAGCAGCGATGGAGCGTGCTTACTAATTGCGATCTCTAAGCTGATGTTCTTGAAGTTACGGCTAGACTAGATACAGAGACGAGCAAGTCGACGGAAACAGCGGAGACCACTTTCATATCAAACTCACCCAGACCATAAATCACGCTAGAGCGTACGGACTAGGTAGGAAAGATTATTAACTAACGAAGGACTAGTATATAACAAGGGAGTGATAAAGCTACCTGCCGAACAGTTTATAGTATAGTTAAGAAGAGATATCGGACGAAGATAAACGATAGGATAGCTACCCTTCGTAACAGCACCTCTGGACTCAGGGCTATTAGCCTCAAAGTTAAATAGAGGTCAAGAAGGGTGCAACGGAGCCTTGTATAGAGTCCGAAAGGGGTTCTGTTTCTTAGGAGGTAAGTTAGGCTCGTAGAGCAGTATGTCTTGTGCCACACAAAGAGTTCCGTTAAGAAGCTTATAATACTTCATGACCCGATGACTTTGGGCGATTTCTACATCTATGCATTAGATATTTCGGTTCGGGTTTAGGATGCAATAGCTAACAAGGGACTTGCTCTAGACCTGGGCATTGCAATCTCAACACCGTGTTATCACAACTACTGGAGCAACATCAATTGTTGAGTCGGGCATGTGAATCGGCAGCCGCATTGCTGAGCTGAATAGCGAATGGCACCCTCAAGGTTTGACCCCTACAAAAGGTAGGCGCCTCATAAGAAAGCAAAAAGCTTCTCCATCAACATAACGTTTGCTCGTTAGAAGTTTAATCTGCCTCCACGCACAGACTATAACGGCTTCCCTACGGCAGATATTGGTAGCTGACATTTAAAAAATACCCTGCTGTGGTCTATGGAACTCCTCTGGTCTCTTACCTTATAATTATTTCGAGAAGTCTTAGCTATCGCTATTTACCAGTATTACTTGATTTCAACTCTGAAAAACAGCCCCAGAGATTTTAATTATGTCTTCCACATCATCACATGGAGCTGTCCATAAATGCACATCATCACATGGAAGTGTCCATGAAACTGTCCTCTCTGAAATTTCTGCGCCTGGTAATGTTGCCGTGGCGGGGACACCCGCGTTCCGTATTACATTCACCGGTCGAGGTGCTGTGGTTACACCTGGTTCCGACTCAAAGGCAGAGGGGTGGGTCCATTTTCCTATTACAGTTCCTTCGATAGGGGATAACAGACACACCCTTCTGGAAGGATTCCGACTTTTGTTCTCCACAGGAATAAATAACCGTATCAATACGATTCAACTTTGGCATGATGGAGAGGAACATCTCGCAATCTTAACCGACTCCTGAGAAATTACCGGCGAAAGAACAATATTCCATACCCTGGGCGTCAAGACTGGTGTCCCGGTAGGAATCGTGTTTTCATTCTACGCGACTATCGACCCGGGTGGTTCAATTGTTCTTAAGGAAGCGATTGCACGTCTTTTACTCAGTGATTTGGCAATGAGCTGGACCGGAGGATCGCTCCGCGCCAGTCCAGAGGAAAGCTCGTAACCTCTAATAGAGGTTACGGGGTTTCCTGGCGGTTTGCCGGATTACCGCCAGTTTGCACCGACTTGGAAACAAATAAATCAAGTCCCACTCTATTCAAATGGCGGACGACGAGCTCCCACCTCCAAGGTTGCCTACAACTCCGCGGCCAACCCTAAGTCCAATAAGATCCTGGAAGCATACCGAGCCATCGCAGTCGCCTACGACAGATTCACGCTAAAGTTCCAGTGGTGTACAATTTCCCCGCGGCGACGAAGCTGTCTGTGAAGTCGGACTTCGTCATACTCGCTATCCTCCACACGGACGGCAACAATCGCGGTGATATCATGGCAGCCTATGCCTTCCAGAAGGATGCAACTATCCTCGGCGCCATGTCGCCATCGCGCCGCCTCCAAACTGCCGCAGACAATCTAAGCGTCGCCTTCGCCAACGAGGGTTCGCTGGACCCCTTTGAGGGTTGTACCTCACAATCCTTCCTTTTCCACAGATGAGCTGGCAGGTGGTAGTGCCCTCCGCTGCTTTGTTTAGAAGAGTGGTTCCCGACCGCTAATCCTTTTGAATCCGTAAAGGAGTTCTACTTTTTTCCCGCCTCCCAAACGTTCCTAGAAGCTTTAATTGACGTGAGCCTCCCAGTGGCACGTTGATTATACGCAAGTTATTACTGTACAAATACTTGAAAACTCGTCTGGCACTCGTCTAGACACCGCACTCTGACAACAAATGGCGACAGTCCAGGAGGCAAAAGCCCATTCGGCGTCAGCCGCCCATTTTGTTCGTGGCTTTGCGCAACTAACGCGCGTAGACAGCGCTCTGGTTGGTGGAAAGAACTCCTCCCTCGGCGAGATGATCAGAAACCATCGGGTGGAAGGGGTCCCGGTGCCACCTGGATTTACCACGACTTCAAATACATATTGGCACTATATCGACAGTAACGGCATTCGGGATAAGATAGTAGCATTGGTTACGGACTGGCAATAAGGGAGGCTAAATCTTGCCGAAGCAGGCAATATGGTGTATCGGTTATTTTTGTGCGGTGAGTGGCCGACCGATGCTGCTATGGCGATTAAGGATATATATCGCAGGCTTGTATCCGATGTAAGGATGGATAGTCTAAGCGTTGCCGTTCGGTTAAGTACTACGGCCGAGGATCTCCCTGATGCTAGCTTTGCTGGTTAATAAGAAAGCTACCTGAATGTCTCGGGAGAGATTGCACTCATGGATGCCTACCGGCGGTGCTATGCTTTACTTTTCACCGATAGAGCTATCAGCTACCTTCACGCCAAGGGCTTCGATCACATAAGCGTTGCTCTCTCTATTGGAGTGCAGCGTATGGTTCGGGCGGATGTAGGAGGCGCTGGCGTTATGTTTACGATCGATACTGAAACCGGCTTCGACAAGGTCGTGCTTATCAATGCATGGGGTCTAGGAGAGAATGTCGTGCAGGGTACCGTTAACCTAGACGAATATCAGGTCTTCAAGTCGCTCTTACGAGATACCAAGCTCCTTCCTATACCTGGAAAGAAGCGTGGGGAGAAGGTACTTAAGCTGGTATACGGCGGCGAAGAAGTATCAACTCGAAACGTGCCTACCTCTATGGTAGAGCAGGATGCGTTTGTGTTAAACGACTATAAAATCCTACAATTAGCTCGTTGGGTATGTACAATTGAGTAGCATTACAATTACCTAATGGATATAGAATGGGCCAAGGACGGCAACATGGACGAGCTATTTATCGTCTAGGCCCGACCGGAGACTGTGTAATTACGTCGCGCCCCTATAACGCTTAAGATATATAAAGTTAGTAACGCAGGTCGTGTTCTGACTACTAGTAGCTTAATCGGTGATGCGGCTATCTTAGGTTAAGTTTGTCTTATCGAATCGGTAAAAGAATTGGATAAGTTCGTCGATAACTCTATTTTGGTCACGGGAGCAACGGACCCGGACTGGATGCCTGTTATGAAGCGGGCGGTAGCAATCATCACGGACCATGGCGGGCGCACCTTACATGCTGCCTACTCAGCCGTGAGCTAGGACTGCCGGCCATCGTGGGAAATGGCAACGCCACCTACGTGCTCCACAGCGGTCAAGATGTCACTGTCTCTTGCCCTGAGGGCGACTAAGGCTTCGTGTACGTGGGTATCGCTGATATCAAGACAGAGACCTTGGATCTAACTCGACTTCCTGAGACGCGGACTGACGTCATGATCAATTTTGCCAATCTAGCAGCCGCATTTCGCTGGTGGCGACTCCTAGTAGATGGTATTGGCCTTGCCCGGATGGAATTCGTCGTTAGCAACGTTATCCGAGTCCATCCTATGGCGCTCGTCTACTTCAGCCAACTAATAGATGCCCATACCAAACAAGAAATTGGCCACCTGACCTCTAGAT
Source organism: Tolypocladium tropicale (assembly GCA_024340005.1). NCBI lineage: Eukaryota > Fungi > Ascomycota > Sordariomycetes > Hypocreales > Ophiocordycipitaceae > Tolypocladium > Tolypocladium tropicale. The sequence goes on along the minus strand of JALHBU010000426.1, from coordinate 73,153 downwards.
ACAAAAAAAGCCTGACTATTTTGCTAACAAGCTATCGCACGGCTTCGCGGCCCTATACGCGGCAGTCTATCCCAAGCCGGCTATCATCCTTTTAAGCGATTTCAAAATAAACGAGTATGCTGGACTGATTGGTGGCGCCTAGTTTGAGCTAGAGGAAGAAAATCCTATGCTTGGCTTCCATGGCGCATCCCGCTACTACTCGCCGCGCTATAGGGACGGCTTTACGCTCGAATATCTCGCTATCAAGCCGTTGCGCGAAGATATAGGCTTAACGAACGCTATCGTTATGATTCTATTCTGTTGAACTATTGTTGAAGTAAAGAAGGTACTGGGAGTTATGGCAGATTACGGGCTTAAACGTGGGGATAACGGTTCGAAGGTCTACGTTATATGCGAGATCCTATCTAACGTGATCTTGGCCGTATACTTCTCTAAGCACTTTGACGGTTTCTCTATCGGTTCTCATGATCTAACCTAGCTGACTCTTAGCGTTGATCGCGACTCTGCTGAGTTGGCAGATCTTTTCAATGAGCAAGATGAACGGTCAAGTAGATGGTTGGGGAAACCATTTCGGTTGCTCATCAGAAATGCTGCAAAATTGGCATATGCGGACAGGCGCCGAGCGATCATCCAGGGTTCGCCAAGTTTCTGGTGAATGCCGGTATTAACTCAATATCCGTTAGTATGGATAGCTTTGTTGCTGTCAAGAGGCATGTAGCTGCAAACGAGTAAATGTACATATCCGCCAGGGCAATACCTTTTGACGGCTTATAATTGCTATTCGGGTCGGCGGTATTGTTCCGACCGTAACCAGCAGGCCAAAGTCAAGACCGACCAGTAGCGGTAGTTTCGCCACATGGAACAACATTACTGCGAATTACTTTAATCCTTTCTACAACGCGGGTGATAGGCTTCATTTCGACAAAAAAAGTGCTTTGGGTTTTTTAGGATGATGAACATATCATTGAAGGCGCTTTCTCATCTTTTCGCGATGTTGGAGTGCTCTCGAGAGTCTTTCCGGAAGTGGACAGGTCTATCAGAATATGGCCTCGCCCGTGAAGGTACTTATTACGACCATGGCCACGGTCGGCTGGTAACATGCTTGTACGATCGATAGTTCACATCCTAATATCTCCTCTACACCCCGCGTAGTCTAAAGCAGGTTTTCAAGACATGATACAGTTGACTTGACATTATCTATGTTGGATCACGGTGGTGTTAGTATCAATCCCTCAAGTTAGGTTCGCACGCCCTTTGGGCCACTTGTTACACTGGAAGGCATATTCTACAAAATTCAGTTATGTGGAGCCATTAGTTACTATGAGAATGCATGACGCAGGGTGGCATGTCTTCCAAGTTCCTTTTAGACATGCGTGCGGTACTTGGCGCTATTCTGTGGCCACGCATTTTGCTTCGAGTTTACAGCCACAGTCGGGGGCAAATTGATCACCTGTTCGGTTTGTGCGTGTCGGGATATCACGCCAGAGTCCAGACTGGCCCAATGGTCTACATGAGATCAGTTCATGTTTTGCACCGGGGCCGGCTGGGGCGGCTGCGACTGACCTCTGCCATTAAATTCAGGCCGCGGCCCTATCGTCCACCCCAAAACCTGTGATATCACAGCTGGAATTCAGCACCTATGCTGCAGTCATTCCCGTCACCTGTCCAACATATCTGCAGATTAGTTACTACGTATTATCCTGACACAAACTTGAAACATTTTCGCTATTACGTGTCATTGCTTCCGAGGTTACCTAGCCATGCTCTTGGCGGACGACGACGGAGGAATCCCAGAAAACCTCTTCCACATCTTGCTCACCGTCATCGATTTGCACAAAGCCCCCTTTGGCGGCACCCGATCCTACTTCGTGCTCGGTACACGAGGCACCATCCGAGCGGCAAAGGAAAGTGCTGTCGCCCTGGCTAAAATCGGATTCTGCTACGAGGACTTCGCCCAGTTCGACGTCCGTCCATCAGCTGAAGCCGAACGGTGGGCGCACAGCGAGTCCGTCCACGTCTACGCACGCGCCGTATCCAGGGAAGAGTTTCTTATCAGCATCGATACAACCCCAAATAACGAGTCGCTTTACCTCCACAAGCAAACCGAAAACAATGACAAGGTTGAAGCCGAGGGCATGCTCGGTCTACCCGGCGGTGCGGAGTTCCTCCACTATGTCCTCCAAATGACCATCGACTACAACACTGACCGCAGCGGCTGCGCGCAGTCAGCCGAGATCGAAGGTTCCTACGTGCACCGCGCTGATGCATGGACCGCTGTGCACCGGTATCTTGATCCAGATCGCGCGCAGTTTGCCGAGTACGACTCGCGCGGCGATGCTGAATTCTCTGGCGAGTGGCCATTTGGCGAAGATGTGGCGGTGCATGCTGTTGCGGAGGCAGGACAGAACTTCTTTGTCGCCGTCAAAGTGCCGCCGCACGTGGATTCCAAGCGCAAGGCAGAATTGAGAAGGGTACTCGGACGGCACAAGTTGGGTGTTGAGGCCAATAATTAAGAAACCGAGGCTTGATGGTTCTCTTCTAGCCAATATTGTTTTCATTTATTTGGACTTCATGATGTGCGGGATTCCCATTTTGACCCTCTTCGCCGAGTCGAAGGAATATAAGTGTGTCAGTTCATATTTAATAGTTAATTCGCCGACCTGATAAACATCTATACGAAGCTAGTTCGTATTATATAGCCCGCGTGTTTTCATTAATATATAAGACGGACAATAATGTTATGCTCTTATGCGTCACTCGGGACAACTGCTCTCGTCAGTCTATCTAGCTCATCCGTGTTCTAGTACTATAGTTCGAGTGCTCATAGCATTTACGTTCGTGCTATCCATCGAACCGCCGGGAGCAGCCTAGTGAAGCAGGGGCTCCGTTTGACAGCCCCGTCGGCCCGCTTGGCCCACCCCTACCGGCGAGCAGACAGAGCAGGTGGATTTTTGATGCCCCTGCACGGTGCTGTTGGCTGTGTCATCGCATGCGGCCGTTGCGGTGCGCTGCGAACGGACGACGCCGTTGCATCAACCCATAGCAAATTAAATCGTACCTTGCAGCAGCCATGCGATGGCCGCGGATACGTGGTTAGACTTAGCTAGATCTACGCACTCCGACCCTACCATCTACGGTAACATTTACTTCTCTTGTTCCATTAATTCAACCACCTCTCTAGGCCTAGCTTAAGATAGCTCTTCCTATCTATCCTTGTCTTCCACTCCCCTCTTGTGCGTATGCGTATATACTCGTATCTATCTACGCCGTCTACCTCATGCCTTAGTGCCTCCCGCCTCCCTCGCCATCGCCGTCGCCGGGCTTTCCGGGAAAACCCCTTAACTAAAATTAATGGGACGCGACTGTTTAACGTAACTCTTCTTTGGTTTAGTGTAATGTACGCAGTGTTATTCTACGACAGGGCGCGCTCCTTTTAGCGACAATCCTACGCGGTAATATACCTACAGGGATACCCCTCCTTTATTTTAGGAGGACCGAGGGACTGTGGCTAGGGATAAGCCGGTCGGAGATAATACTATCGCTAGTAGGTAGAAGAACTGTTACATAAAGAAGCTCTCTAGCTACGTTAGCATCCCCTCAGCCCAAGCCTGGAAGATATCCGAATAATCTAAACATCCCTGGTCAAGACTAATATTATACAAAAAATCGAAGCTAGACTCGGCATCACTCCGAAGCGGAGGAGAAGCCACCATACCTTGCACTGCCCACGGTATAGGATCCGGCAACATTGTGATAACGTTGTTATTGCCGCGACAATTATTCTCAAGCTCCCGTTTGAGAATCTCCTGACACTTTACTAAGCTCTCGTGCGCCGCTCGGGACATGGCTGCCCTAACCACATCTTGTTTTTGGCAGCGAACACTCGACTGGTTTGCCTCGAGTTGCGCCGCTGCGATGCTGAGGAAGTGGACGCCTTTGACACTCGTCTCGCTTCCAATGTCAAGCCTATCCCAAGAATGCTGCAGCACCTTACTTAGATCCTGCATCAACAGTGCTTGACGGCTCTGAGTTCTTCTTCTGATGGATGCGAGACCTGCGAGGGACTGCCGTTCCTGAATCTCCGAGTTCAGTTCCTGGTAAATCACGAACGCCCCGCGGGTGATGATGTCCCGAAACATGCCGCCGCCGTAAATCAGCACGCGGCCGTAGAATTCGTCGTTCATAAACAAGACTAACTCTTGAGCCACGTCAAGGCTCACTTTCTGGGCGTGAGCATATACCGGATTTTGCTTTGCCTTGAGAGCGTAGGGAAAGTATAGGCAGAGCAGATAGCGCCGGAGAAGGTGAGTGCAAAAGCAGACAGCAAATTGCTGATTGGGGAATGGAGTTGTGGTGGTAGTGGGACCCGAATGGCCGGCAGTGTTTGAAGACGCATCACTGCCGCTTTCCAGGATCGCTACAGCTTCGCGAAATGCCACTGTAAGCTTGTTCCCTAGAGCCAAGACATCTTCGTATGACGGTTCCTCTTGCAGGCTGTTGATGACTCTGGTGGCTTGTATGCGCAACGCAATGGATTGAGCGGCAACGTTCTGAAATAACGCTCGAGACGAGGCTGCAGGCGAATCCTTGCTCCACAGCGTCCCGACATGCTCTTCATTCTCTTGTTCAAGCTGTGCATCGCTCATATGAGCAGCAGGGGGACGCGTTGTCCAGTCACCCTCCGCAATCATGGGCGACATGCCCGAGTCCAAGGCCGTCTGGGCATTCATCTCCAGAATGGTGTACCACAGTCGCCTCCGCATCTCGCTCTGCCGTACGTCGCCCCGACACGTGGCGAGAAAGCTGGGGTCCTGGTGCAGGCCCATCTGCATGGCCATTCGAAGGACGGACCCTGTCGAGATCCAGGCGATGTCGGCGCCAATGCGGCGGACTTGCCGGACAAGGAGCAGCAAGCACGAGATCTGGATGCCCCTGAGCGTCAGGCGGTCCTTTTCCAGAGGGGCTGAGAGCCATCCCTGGCAAATGTAGATCCAGGCGGGGACCTGGGCTGTGATGTGTTGACGGACAGAAGCATCGTCGTGAAAGATGCCGGCGGCGGACATGACGAGAATGAGGAGCAGGATAAATGTGTCCTTGGCTTCGGCCGGCTGACGGAGGTAGAGCTGAAACTCTGCCTGAAAGGTTGGGTAGTGAAGAATTCGGTAGCAGGATTCAAAGGTGGCAAAGTAGAGATCGATGAGATTCTGAATTACGGGACTAGGAGGAAATCTATTTCGAATCTGCATTGAGACCCATTGCGGGCGGGGGCGTTGACTCTTGACCTCGCGGGCTAGTTGTTTGCAATGGGACAGCATTTGGGAGACCGAGTCTTGCTGAATCAGGCTCGTGTATTCGACGAAAATATTGACGTTTGAATCTTCCGTGATCTTAGGGGCGATATTGTTGATCAGCCAAGCACAACAAGGACATCGTGCCCGTAGTCACTTCTGTTACCGTGAGAGCGCCATTTGCTTACCGGTGGCATTGTACTCATCCAGTGCCCATGACCGAACACTCGCGTCTTGGATTGAACACCCCGTATTGACCGGGGTAACAAGACAGAATCATTTTGTGACGGAGAGGATGAGGCACGTCTGCTGGGCCGGGGAAGATGATCAGGCAGGGAGGTAGTGCTTGGTACAGGGAGGAGTCGATTCTGTTGTTCTTCTTGCTGCTGCTGGTGACGTCGCGCTTGACTCTGGCGGTCTTCTGCTGGCCAAGGTGGTTCTGGCAATGGACTACGCGAGTTGCCAACGGTGGCAGCATGCTTAGAGGAATGGTGGAAGCGGTAGTAATCACAAGAGGGCGAGCTTTGAGCGACGCACTGCCCGCACGGCTGGTTTCGGTCGCATCGGACTTTGCGGCGCCGGCACTCGGCGCAGGAGCGGGCGGGACGTCGCCGTTTTCGGGGCTTTGGGGCGGATGTCTGCATCTTCTGTTTCTCGCAGGGCAATAGATCAAAAAAACAAATCGGTCTCGGCGAAATTTTCTCCAGACAGTAAAGTCTGCTTGCTCTCGGCCGAGCGTGTACCTGTAGTTCAGAGAAAGCGACGAAGGATTTGACGGCAGAGAGGTGAATGGGAAGTGGATGGGTGCTATTAGACACGTCAGTCTGCTCAGCAGATGAACGGGTTTAATTCCTACGAATGAGCTGCACTCCCTCTCAAAAACTCAAGGTAGTCATGAATTCTGGCTGCGTGGCGCGGAGAAAGAACGCATAGACACGTGACATCGACGGGCTTCGGTTCAATCGGTTCCTGAATAAACCGATAAGACCGATACGCCCGACCCAAAAGCTTCCACTAAGCGAAAATGAAACCATATGGAAACAATAAATAACCGCTCTGAAGACAATATGAGATACCTCCCAGTCTCATCCATTCACTCCTGCAATTGCCGGACTTCAACCAATTAGTAGAGTTGGTCGACGCACCGGTAAAGAAATACTGCGTCCAGGATCACGGTTGACTTATACGACGATACTATCTACTGATCGCTTCGAACACATTCCCAACTACGCCAATCTCTGCCAAAGCTCTTCCCCCAGAAGTAATGGCTTTCAAAGTTCTCATCGTCGGGGCTGGCGTCTGCGGTCCAGCCCTAGCGATGCTTTTGCAACGAGCCAACCCCCAGCAGAGCATCACCATTGTCGAAAGGTCGCGCACCCTGCGGGCGCAGGGGCAGCAGATCGACCTCAAGGACCAGGCGCCCCACATCCTGAGAAAGATGGGTCTTCTAGACAGGATCAAGGCCCGATGCGTGAACGAGACGGGCGCCGAGGTGGTGGATGCCGTGGGGAATCGGATCGCATTCTTCGGCGTTAGCCCAGCGTCGTCTGGAAGCGGTCCTGGCCAACGGCGGCGTCCTGGGCTGACGAGCGAATATGAGCTTATGAGAGGAGACATGGTGCAGGTTCTGTATGATGCGAGCGTTGAACAGAATGACAAGTTTCGAGATCAGCTGCGTCACGACGTTGCAGATGACATCACTACCGGCAAGAGCGGTTTGACTTACATGTTTGGTCAAACTATCACGTCCATCGACCAAAGCACCAGCGGGGACGGGGTCCAAGTGACATTTTCGGGTGTTGGCGAGGGCAATAAAAAGTCCCATACAGAGCGTTTCGACCTCGTCGTCGGCGCAGACGGACAGCACTCGCGAACCCGGCGCCTCGCATTCGGTACAGAGATCAATGCCTCAGCATTTCGATCCCTGGGTATCTACGCCGCATACTACAGCATGCCGCGCATCGAGGGTGAAGGATCTCTGGCCAGAATTCACCTTGACCCAGGCAGGAAACTGATCGTCACAAGGACGAGTGATCGCCCCGTTACAGGGGTTCTGCTCTTCACCATGAAGGACACAGAACAGATGAGGAGTTGTTTCGGCACCGGTAACGGTAGCAGTGAGAAAGGAGGAGAAGAACGATCAGAGGACGTGCAAAAAGAAGCGTTTGCAAAGCAGTTGCAGGAGATCGCGTGGCAGAAAGAGCGGATGCTGAACGGGTTGAAATCCTCTAGCGACTTTTACGCTGCCGAAATGGGGCAGATCAAGATGCAGCACCTTCATACCGGTCGAGTCGTGCTGCTCGGCGATGCAGGCTACTGCCCGACTCCTTTTACTGGTCTGGGCACCAACCTCTGCCTAGTAGGTGCGTACATTCTCGCAGGAGAGCTGTCGAAGATACGAGAAGCAAGCGGCAATAAACATGTGGATATCGAGCGGGCGCTGAGTGCGTATGATGCGAAAATGCGGCCATTCATCGCAGAATGCCAGCGGATTCCTTCATTTGGCTTGGGAGTCTTTTTCCCGTCTTCTCGTCTGGGAGTGTGGGTGGCGAATCGTTTGATCTGGGCTGCAGCCAAATTTGGGGCCATGTTTCCTCCTTCTGCAAAAGACCAGAATGATGCTGATACAGACGGCGTTTTCGCGAAGTTGCTTATGGAGTATCCTGAGCTAAAGTTGGATGTCTAGCCACAATGTAGCCGTAGGCAATTATCTAGTTAATACTTAAAAGAATGAGCTTCAACCTGGTAGTCCCTGCCTTAGCGTCACCGGCTGCAGCGTTGAAATATACCTTTAATCCTTATGGAGATGTAAGGCTCAGCAGCCTCGAAGGGAGGCTAGTGTTTTAGATCCCAAGTGCGGCGAATGCAGATGGAGAAGGCGCAACAACAGAGACGGATTTGCTAATGAGGCGAGTGGTAGCACAGGGGACTGAGTCTACGGTTAGTATACTCCGTACTACTACTACTACTACTACCACTACTGTAGGCAGTCGTCTCTGTTATTTAGTATATGATACAGACTCTGGTCTGTGCACGATGTCGTGTCCCTATGTTTCTTCATTAAACAACACGCCTTTTCGTCCGTACACGCGGTACATCCCTCCCCTACCAAATTAGCACCTCTGTTTCTTACCCGTTCCGCTCCCTACAAACTCTCGGGCTGCACCCGACTAGTTCGTCTAGCCCTCTTGGCCTTTGGCGCTCACCTCGCCTGGAGTAAGCTTTATAGGCGTTATATTATAGGCGTGACACGTACTAGTCACTAAGTTATACTAATATCCCAAAGCCTCTAAGTTATTTTCAAGCTCTCTCTGTTCATTGACTTTTCTTTTTTGCAGCTCCTCTGAGACACCTTCCGCGCAAAATCGCTTTGAAAAGAAAACAGGTGGACTGACACCGTTAATAATCCAGTAGCGGATCGAGATTTCATCCATCGACGGTATATCCCGGGGGCGCTCTACGCCTGCTTTAGCAAACTCCTCGTCTACCATAAGTATGAACTTCCAGTCTACTAAGGTTTTCGGTCGGTTGACCAGTTGTGCGTAGTCAACTCCGTGAATAAGAAACTTTCTTAAAAGCACTAGGTCCTCGTTATCTTTAATAATCGGATTGACGAGAAAACCCAATCTAGAGAAAGAGTACATATACTCGTCGGCTTGAGAACCGATATGGCCAAAGTCGTAGTCTACTAGGCCTGTAATGCGATTTGTTTTAGGGTCAAAAAGCATATTATGGACGTCTATAGGACGATATTCATTAGCATATATAGAGTAAATCATAGTAGTGACTAAATCCTTACCAAAATCTGCGTGGACAAGCGTTGGGCGAAGCTCCCGTTCCCACTCACAGATGCCTGTGAATTTCTCAATTGCAAGCTTTTCAATCCGCCCTGGAAGATCCGTGCCTTTCCAGCCTCGGATGACGTTGCACTTTTCAGAGAGTATGCGTTGTGTTTGAAGATATTCGGCATATAAAGCCGAGTGCGTCTCAGAGGGGCCCCCTCCCGGAATGATTGTCGGACCCGTGACGATGCTTCCATCCGCGGCGAAGCCTAGGCCACCATAACCCTTGATCGAGCTTGGTAGGGGAAATTGCTGGATGTGCTTGAATATCTGGGCGATTTGCGCTATCACGGTTCGTTTCGCCTCATGATTAAGTGAGTCAAACTTATCCCCAAGGCGTTCGCCGGGTAAGCACTCGCATAGCGTCCATCCTCTTCCTGTCTCGCCAGAAGCCCAGCCATACAAGACAGGCACAAGCGATGACTTAAAGGGCGCTAAAGCTTCCCTTATCAATATCATCATAGCGACTTCATTTTGAACACGAAGGTTTTCATTCATCCCGGACATTGGGTTTGATAGTCGAATGACAAGCTGAGTTGTGGAATCTGGCAATGGGGATACGCCATGCTTGGCTATGGCCTTGGGCTGCTGACTATGCGAGCCATCTGCAGGAGCAAGTGTGAGACGGTAGACAAAGGAGTTCCCACCAATCAAACGGTCTATTTTTGCCACCTGGCAATTTCTTAGCTTCAAGGATTAGGTAGGACGTGATAACCCGAGGACATACAGCTCGACCGAATTCGCGGCGGACTATGTCATGGATACACTGAACCCGGCCTTGATCATCGATGCCCTCCGAGTTTAGATTGCCAGCATCAGTAGAGATGGCCATGGTGATGGTTTTGGGTGATATTGACTGAAATGTTGAGCAAGAACAAGGTGAGTTAGGAAAGGAAGAAGAATCGGTTGTTATGGTTAAAGCTCAAAGGCATATTTATACCTGTCAACGTACGCGGTTGGGGGGTCTAGCTTATCGAAGAAGGTAGGATTCCGTTATGATTAAATGTAAATATTGAAAGGGCAGCCAGGTGGAGCTCGCATAACGAAATCTGCGCCCTGTCCCGCGCCCTTTTCGTTTGGGCTTCGACAGCAGATCGTAAAAGGCCTGCTTCTGGCACAACAAATTTTGATTGTACTGCAGTCACTTGGCTCGCCGACCTAGCCCTAGTATTGTGAAGTAGACCGAGTAGACAAACGGAAGATGGGAGGCCTGTGGCGACCAAGCACGAAACCAACACGCGGGGCGGAGAATGGGCCGCCTTCATAGCGCTACTGCGGGCTGCACGGGGCAATGGTCAAAACAACGGGCCAACCAACAGCGGATTGCTCACAACCATGTGTCGTGATGGCCCGCAATAAGACAATGTCCAATAAGAGCAAGGAACTTTTGAGTCGCTACATCAATGCAGGTACATGTGGGTGTGCCGCGGACCACTAATTCCTCTACTTTCTACTGACGGACGGCCTCTCTTCCTAAGCCTACCACACTCCGTATGTTGGCTTCATGCTGCTTATCAATGGGAAGCGATTGGGCATGAGGCGGTCGGGTTGATGCCTCGGAGCCGGGCCGAGACACCATCGCGATGCCCCTCCCTACCATTCGGGGTGGAGCGAGTTTGGTTTGTTAGACAACTACTAACACAATATGCAATAAAAGTACAACAAAAGTACTAACAGCACATGCGACACCCTGCCAACGGCGGAAGTGGCATGCGTCCCGCTGAGGTACCTTGCGAATGCAATCTCCCGATTTCGGCCGTTAGAACTGACACATCGGCTCAAGTTTGTGCGCTCATTGTGCTGTAGATTTGCGCTCAAAGCTTTTTACATTAGGTCTTTATGCTTTGGCTCATCGTTTACATTGCGCTCATAGACTTATAGACTACGAGTCTGTCCATGTCGACATTATCAATTCCCTGCACCGAAGAACAATGTTCCAAGACCAGGCTCAACTTGGTACAAAGACCATGTTCGCTTCTATAGTCACCGCAACTCGCGGCTCGCAACTCAAACACGAATCTCTCGGCCCGGCCGATCGTAATATTCACAAGAAAAGGAATCACTCGTTCCTCCAGATATCCATCTCCAGCGCCCTTATACTCTGTAGCATCCTATAAATTACATTGATATTCCACGCTGTTTCCCTCGTTCAGACATTCTTAATACAGGCCCCTAACGCCACGGAAGACCCTTCGCGTCGAGTATCAAATTGCCCGTGCGGCGCTACTATATTCGACACCAGATCCCTTGGCTGCGAATTCGACTTCCTCTCCCTCTCTTGGCTGCCGCCGTCTGTCGCGATGCCGCGCTAACGCACGGATTCGCTACATCTGGATCGGGCCCTAACGGCGAGTGGGACTACTGGGAGGACGTGAATGGTACGATGCCGTTGACACTGGCTGAAGTGGCCACGCTAGCTGAGCGTACAGACGGCTATGTGTTTACGTCTTTGGGATTTCATATACTCCGTTGCTCGTTTTATTGGCGTAAGCAGTGGAGGTTGGTCTTTGGTATGGGAGCGTAAGGCACGCGCCTGGGAGAGGTGAGGCGGGGGGAAAATGGTAGGCGGGCTTGAAAACTCATATCCGAGTACAAGTATGGTCAAAAAATGTTGGCGCAACTGGTGTCTGTGTAAGAAGTTGGACAGGCCCGTCGGATAAGGGACAGTCACATCGTGTAAGTTGGTATTGAAAGTCACATGGGGCTGCAACCGTCTCTCAAAAACATTAGAGGAAAATTAGTGTCCTCAGTATCAAAGTAAATTACGCATTGGCAAGCAACTAGAAAAATTGATGCATGTTATATGTGCATGGAAAGCCCATGAGGGACTATCGGCTCATGTAGTTCCCATCTACCCTTATAGGTCTCTTGGTCTCTTAACTCGCTGGCATCCTTCTACGCCTTTCTGTTTTTCCCATGTGTGACTTGAGATCCGCACCACCGCCCTAGCAAACTAATTTTCTTGTCTAAAAACACTTTTCAGCGCGCGCACGATACTGTAGACGATTTCTAAACTCGAATCTGCCCACCTACTCATTGCTAGTAGGGCTGCTGCTCAAATCACATAGCGTGGCTAGTTCCAATAGCAGCCGATAGAGGTAGATGGACATGTCGATCTCCCGTAGAGCTACTCGCGACCAAGACGAGCCAGAAACAGCAATCTCTTCGGATATTGCTTTCCCATCCGGGTCGTTCATTAGAAAATGAAGTAAGTGAGGTAGCTCTTCCATCGTCATAGATACCGGAATGTAATGAGCCCATGGGAGAAGGCGGTCGTCATGCCATTCTTGGAACCATGTTTGTTTCAATACCACGGCTTGTCTGGATAGGAGCCGATAAAACCTTTGGCTCATACTGTTCCCGTCAATATCGAAAAGGTATTGATATGTAGACGCTATATCTTCGGGCTCACGATCTGAAGGGCCGAGAATTCGCTCCATATCTTGGCATGCGTCCTCGTCGCATTGAATGTAAGCTCCCATATGAACATCAAAGACGTCTTTGAAAAAGGCGGCGTGTTCTTCGTTGAATGTGTTAGGTCTCAACCCGAAAAACCGGCCTACTTGAAGTACTTGGGCCGCATTTCGAAGTGACTGGACAAAGGTGACAAAACGCTCCCTGTGTCCGGTTTTCCAATGAAAACGAGACGCTCGACCTCCTGTTGACGATCCTCGCCAGTATACAGCAGCGTGCTTTTCTTGAAAAGATATTGTATCGTTCTGCACAAGAGGGTGGTTCAAATAACAAGGACAAGGTATCAAGATGTCTCGAAAAGCGGACATACGTCCGAAACTCAGCATAGGGATAAGCGAGTGTGTATATGAAAACGTAGACGGGGATGCAACGAGAGCGTGGAGTTCTGCCGGATGAGAGAACTGGCAGACATCGTTGTCTCCACCCATCGGAATACTTGGCTGCGAGTTAATCTGGGCACAAGAATCCAGCACCAAATCCTCGATAGACTCGCCGGGGCGTTCCTGAAATTTCAACATTCTTGGTTGAGGGCCACGACAGCTAAGAACTCTCGGCTCATCGATCATGCTCATGTAAAACCAGCTATCGGGCATTAGATGAATAAATGGCTCCAGTAGCTTTTGCCATTGTTCGTAAAGCGTGTAGCCTTCGTCAGTTGTAGGCATAGACATGGTTCCATTGTAAATCGTGACGCGCGCTGTGCGAGGCAACTCGTAGGGTTGCTCCCGAAGCATTCGAATGATCTCTTGGGCTTCCGGGGTACGATAGGGCTCAAGATCTCTATCGATTTGATCGAAATCATCGATGACTTTCGATCCATGGTCCAAGGCAAAACGGACCCATCCCTCAAACCCCTTCGGAGGATTTCTCCCATAGCGACGTTTATACTCCACGATAGCCTCATCCACACTCGATGACTGTGACTCTTGAATCGATCGTGCTTGTGCTTGTGCAGCAAGTATTCGACGCCGGATGCTTGTAGGGGAGAAGTCCTGTCTAACAACGCCGGACTTATACCCCCCTCGAAATACCGAAGGATAGTGGAACTTCGGTGTAACGCTATCGACCCTGATGGGCCATTCGTGAATGGATATCAATGTGAAGAGCAGGACTGCCACAAATGTGGCGATTGTCCTTGTGTATCGCACCGACATTGGTTTCGATAGATAGAGCAGCATCTTGAAGTAGGGCGTCTTATGAACTGAGCTCCGTCGCAGAGTTACCGGCATTATACGAGAGTTGGAGATGCGCCGTAGAGAAGGCGGAAGGGTCCATAGGATCGGAAAGGTAGTAGTAATGCCTCGCCAAAAAGAGTGCACACGGCATGGTGCCTTCTAATAAAACGGTCGCGAGGCACCGCAATCGCACCTTGGACAACGCGACCAGACAAGTCGCGTTCAACGTGGCGCCGCCACATTCCGCCGCGGTGCCAAGCCGGCATGCAATATCTAGCGAAGCCCGCGACACCCATTCCGCCTTTCACTATAGTAGTGCACTGGGAGCAGGCTGACAATTCTGTAACTTAGAACAAAGTGACCCTGAAAGAGACGCTCAAGGGCTCGTGCTTAAAGTGAACGGTCCGCTTGGCCGACATTCAGGGTGGTAAATGGGTCCTGGATGGCTCTCCCGCCAATGAAAGAGACACCACTGCAACAGCGCCTCGCCGGCTATTCGGATGACCTCTGTGACTTTCCCGCGCTTCCCTTAGAGAGCGGGTTAAGACATGGACGAAAGGCACATTAAGATTCCGGTGCGGCGTGCTTCCAGGGCCTTTTTTTTGCCTCGTCCGTGACTAGGCCATTTAATACAGGCTTTCAATGTTCGCGTAGTAAGTCAAACTGTAGCAGTGGCTTGACATCGATATACGTAGTACAGCAGCTCAGCATGTCCAGTGCCCCGTTTCAGGGACCTGAGCGACCTAACGGTTCGCTGGACGAAAATTAAAATATAATCTCTACCATGCCTAATATAACGTTGAACTATATCGATAATATTTGCCCAACGAGTTCTTAATAAACCATGCTATCGCCCCTCAAGACTTTCATTCCCCTCTTTATCCGCACGTTCAGAGGGAAGGTCAAGCCTTAAATTTGCCATTTCCCCACCGACCCAGTAGTCCTCATCTAACCATTTCTCCACCACGGATGAGTTGGCGGGAAGGCCATGACGCTGGATCGGGCAGATGCGCCACGAAATGCGAAGGAGACGAGTAGCGCTGAGCGCGATCCCGGTGCAGGTGCGAAAAAAAAAATACATCTAATGTAAGCCGATAGGCTATTGCCATTTGATGCTGAGAAGTTGGAGAGTGTTGAAGCCGGCGGAGGTGGTTGAAGTTGTGGCGCGCTGGGCGAGGTACGAACTCAACTCCAAAAATCCAAGCTCCCTCCCTATGCCACTGCTTCAGGCCCTTATATTCACCGTACTTCAATGTCCATAACACTCACTCCCTTTATTCGCGTTTCTACCTCGATAGCCCATTATACTCCACTACCAACCATATTCGCCACAATGCCCTTCTCATCCATCGGAATAGCCTCCTCCTAACTACCCACAGACCGATATCTGTGGTTCCCTTCGGTCATAGTCCCGTCTCCAGCAAGTCCCAGTGGATCAGCCTCACCCGGCCCTGCAAAGTCTAACCTCAAGACAAGCGTTGCAATTGATGCCCAAAAGGCGCATGTGCTAAATAATGATTGGACGACGTACATAGCAGCCCGCGGTGTGGCTGTGTTATATTTTTTGGCACTATTTAACTTCTAGTCAACCGTTGTAAGTAGCAATGACCTAATATGCAGTCTCAAGTTATGACCTGTCATGTAGAAGTAATAAATGTCGACTGTTGCCCAGTCCTGTCCCCCTTCCTGCAAATCATCTCTTTTCCCTCCAGATTCACCCCAGCTGCCGATTCAATCCGCTCATTCGACCTGGCCCACACATCCAAGTCCAACACGGGACATACTCGCCTGCCACACCCATGGATCAATTTCAAAAATTACCTCCTGAGGTCCGCCATCATATTCTCTTTCAGACAGAAGCGCAGCAAGACTTGGTCAACCTAAGCCATGCATCGCCAGCCATGTTCGGTCAACGCTTTTACCATTTGAGCAGCTCTATCCAGTTCTACATTCGCAGATTGGACTTTTGCGACGATAGACTGCAAGACGCAATGGCTATCATTCTATTCCCTAAAAAAGCCATTAAATAAGAAGACACGGAAGGCGATTTCCGGGTCCGCGTCCAACGCCATCTCGAGCAGTGGGGGCAAGGGGCTTGCCCGATTCTATCCTAAAGTACGACATCTATATTATGGAAAAACTCGAATTTCTTTGTATGCAACTAGAAAATTGTATCAAGGACTTCCTCTCGAAGACAATAAGCTCGCATCTTGGTCAGGCCTATATCCACTTACCGAAGTGGTCCCATCCGTCCTTCCAGGACAACGTCAGTAGCTTGACGCCACAAGCGCAGCGTAAAATCGACCTCGATTCATTATCATTAGGTGAGAAGGAACGCATTAATAAAGCTTTTCTTAGATACGAGATTTTAGCCAGGCTTTTCCGTCCCCCGCTGCGTCGAACTTCGTCAGATTACACCCCTATTCATTGGGACTGGAACATACTGGATCGACATGAAAGCAAATCCTCGGCAATTTGGGAGAGTGAAGGGCTACGGTGTGTGTTTGAGTACTTTTCGTACTGTTTATGGCGCTATCTCTTCCCGGTTTAATGGTATGTCTGTCGGTCGTGGAAAGTGGTTGGATGGGTGGTCTCTGCCCGTCGACTGCTATGGCTTCCATAATGGACAAACCTTATCCTCTTCGGACAAGGAGAACATGGGGTTCCAAGCATCCCATTTCATTGAGACGAGCAATGAGCCTATCAAGCTTACCTGGGTCGGAGAAATACTGACGAACAAGCTTCTTTATACACTTGCCTTTGGCGGTGTTGACCAAGCAACACAGCTCTGAATTGCCGGCAGGGACTATTTACAGCGATTCTTCGATTTTGCTGCGGGTAGGGCTGTGAAAAGAGCCGCTTTTTTGCCCTTTGTCGATTTTATCCAATGGACTCTGTTATGAAGGGTATAAAGCACAGGAAATGGAAAGAAACAACCAGAATTGGCCCTGGAGTCTGGAGCCGGCGAAACCCCTGGGAATATTCCAACCGCGATTTGCGTGGTTGTGCCCTTCAGGCGCTTTTGTGCATATACATGCAAAGAGCTTGGGATTTTTTTGACGACGAGAGATTCTATCCAGAAAGTTGCCACTTTTACACTTTGCAAGAAATGGGGCGGACCTTTGGACTGGATTTTGTCGAGACACAAAGAGCCCGGCCGGAACCTTCACGCCAACCGCAGCGACCACAGCGACCACAGCGACCGCAGGAGACCCAGCAACAGATTAAAGAGGCATGCGAGAATCCAGATATGTGCCTACTGTCTCCTACTGCCGCATATCTAAAGAGAAAGGAGCGTTAGAGAACCTAGCGTTCCAAAACACGTCATACGAAACGGGGATGCGGATCCGAGGGCGCCAGGACGCGGAAAATAGCATAAAACGTAGACTTAGAGAGCTTTTAGCATGTATAGTATATGGTTGTCGAATTCCCATTAAGTTTTACTTTATTTTACATTACATGCGGTGTAGTACGGTAGAATAAATCAGCATCACAACACCATCGGATCCAGCTCGCTTACCGGATAGCATCTGCAGTGAGCGATTCAATAACAATTAGGAATTCAGCACCCCTATCACGCCTTCACAGCAGAGACTCAAGGGGCATACGGTGCTACTGCCGTTACGATTCCGAGCGTGTTTCCACTTGTTTGTATGTGAGCCCGCGGTAGACGGGGCGTCTTGCTATTTGCACTCATGCATATCTCTTTTTGCACTCATCTCACATTTGAAAGATACGTACCGTAGCCGGCCCGTTCTGCGACCCATGGCCGTCGTCGTCATAGTGACCCGTCCTGCGACTTGCGGTCGTAGCCGCAAGACCCGACCATTCTTCCGTGCTTTTCAGGTATTAGCTGCTACTAGAGCAGACCAGGAAGCTATGGACGTTGGTATATACGTAACCAAAATGTCAGACTCAGGCTACGTCAGGATTGCGCATAACAAGATTTTCACATGCATCGGAACAGCTATCGAAACTGAAACACTCGACCAGAGTAAAGAACGCAAAACGATAATCCAGTCAGAAGACAATGATATTCAATGGCTATGTAAGGGAAAACATAATATCACCATTCAGTATATCGATGAGAAGGAGGTATACGGAAGTATTATAGAGATCACTCACCCTGGGGCGCATTTTCGCTCAGAACCCCGAGCTATTAGACTTGGCACAGGAGATATGCGTGTTGCAGGCTAAGCTGGCACTGGCTGCGTGGCAGGCGCACGAGGGCGTCTATATTCATGCTGGTCTGCCTGAACATGCCAGCATAAGTTGCGCAGCTTTGGTCAATAAATGTCGCCGGGGGCGACGGTCAGGGCGTTTGTTTGTCGAGCAGCAGGTATGATTAGATTGACAGCAGACGGGATGGCCTCTATTTGCCTTTGCCACACCTCTTATGCGTCGTAGTAGACACTTTCCACCATAAGGGATGCAATTTTTAATTTGCATTTAGATTTAAGGGCAAGACACAACGAAATTACGTCGCCCATTTGATTTGTTGAGCCATTGCTGTGCGTAGTCTGTAGTATTCTTCCTCCTTTGAACTGTTAGCGCTCATACGAAGAGTGCCTATAGCCCTAGTTGCCTATAGATTCAGCTAAGCTCCCTTCACGTAAATAAATTTTCATTCGATAATGCTACTACTGAATATATCTTATCTGCTGCGGTTGATATAATATTATACAGGCTGACAGTATTTCGCTATAGAACGAACATCGAGTGCGCAGGTAAAAATAGTTACTATGCAGTGCTTTTTTGGAGCTTCCGCCAGCAGTTCAAACTCAACTGATCCCTCAACTACCCAATGCATGAGATAAGTGCTCTGCAGTCCGACTCATCATTAGCATTGGGGTCTCCTGAGATATTGTCAGCCTCGTTCGATGGACCAAACGCGAAAATCTCGATGAAACCATGTTAATTACTACCGTCACCGTATCGCCGTCTAGGGCTGCATATTGAGTTTATTATTCGTTAGTTAGGCGTCTTACACACGAACAGCAGTGCACAGATTGTCGATCTTGTTGCAACAGAAGTGTAAGACTTGGCTCCCGTCCTTTCCATGGCGGTGCGGACTTGCATTCGACGATAATTAGGTGCGATTTACTACCAATCTAGAAGGCTAATAGCATGTGTTGGTCGTACACGTACATGCATTAGTCGTAACGGTTTGTCACAGGTGGCCACCACAAATTGCAATGTTCTGTACGGACGTACTCCGCAGTCGTAATATCGGCCCGTTCCGCGTGTCTTTGTTTTACCCCGCGCTCCTCCCCTTGCCCCCTCCCCCTTCAACCTTCTTCCGCGCCTTGTATTACGCACCTACACCGCCCCGACCACCCCGCTCCGACCGCCCCGCCCCGTAGTAGCGACCTACCCGCGAAAACCACCAAGTCTTCACCGCCGCGACTGTCGAACTCTCCTCCGCATCGGGGGACCGATATCTACATAGCCGGCTAGCGCCTCGATTTATTGAGCTCGGGCGTCTTCTCTAAGACGCAAGAGCTACACGCTCTGAGCTGAGAGCAGCACCGCGATGGCGTTGTATTTCTACAGTTTGGGCCCATCGTGGCATGTCAATGTAGCCAAAGATATCAGCGTTGAGTTAAGACATTACGATGTAACGTTCGTAAAGGAAATCACATCTCGTATAACGTCCTGCCGTGCTATCATCCCTTTAAAGCACCGAAGGCTTGTGGGTCCAAGATGTAAGAGCAAAAGCCAACCAGATGCTAAGGACCGCTCTATACTTTACATATGATTGGTTTTTGTTCTTACATCTTCGACCTACAAGCCTTCGGTGTTTCAAAGGGATGCTACTGTTATCCCCGCAAATGCGGCTTACTTAAACCTACAGCTATCTCGGTCTCAATGTCTCTAGAACAAGGCGCCAGAGAGATGACCTCCCCTGCAACACGATTGAGAGAAGTAAGTACGGGATGAAAATTGCCGAGGACCCAGAATGTAAGACTAAAGACCGCAGGCGGCTGCGCGGCGTGGCCAGTTGTAATTATTAGATCACAGCCATCTTTTGCAGTGTTTCTACAATGATTACAATGCGCAGGCACAGCGGTATATAGACCCACCCGTTCAATGCTGTTTATAGAGGCAGCTTCCTGCGTCGAGTTGGCTTCATCAGTCCCGCAGCAAATCATCTGGGCCAGTCAAAAGGTTGTAAATAAAGAAGCAAGCGGAGTATGATGCATTTGACTACCAGTTAGACGGCTGCTCTACGAAAGCAAGAGCCCAGCTGACACGTTGCGCCCTGAAGTATTCCTACAGAGTTACTTGCCACCTGCGACATGCCGCGGAAGCATTATGGTCCGATGCATTGTCTCTTCAATGTCTTGCCGTTTTCTATCTTGCAAGCATCAATGCGCAGTACTAGTCCATACTGACTACTGCGGCTCAATCCGTATTTATACTTATCTCCGTTAGAACAAGTCGTCACGCAACTACCTCTTCTTTGGCCTTCGTCTAAAGGCAGACATTTCGTTGCTTTTTCTTAGACCGAGGTCTGCCTGATCCAGAAGCTCCAGTGTCAAAAACACACACATAAATGTGTGTGTACGGAGTATATATGAACATGGTAAGCTGCCGCATCAGACTGCCAGCTTATCTGTAAACTCAACAATCAACAGACTCCCGCTCAGGTTCAAACGCAAAGTTTTCTTTCCTACTTGCGCATCTTCTACCAATATGGCAAACCAGACCCGTGACTATGGCGACTTAAGGGTGACCCTGACTTCTGCCTATGATTGGGTCTGGAGCGACCGCGGCAGCGGGGCGTCAAGAGATGGAACCTTCTGGCATCCAAAGCCCCAGGGATCCATGCGTGCCGTGGGCAGCGTCGGCATAAGCAACTATGACAGCATTGACGGCAAGAGAGCCTCACTCTTGGTAGGAGCAAATCCAAATAAGCCTCCGGCTGGAGGCAAGCCAGCCGTTGCTGCTCCGACCGGATACACCCAGATCTGGACGGACAAGAGAAGCGGCGGGAAATACGACGGATCTTTCTGGAGGCCCAACCCGCCCAGCGGTTACGTGTCGCTGGGTGATGTTGCCCAAGGCAACTGGAGCGCGCCCAGCTTGGATAGGGTCTGGTGCGTCAGAAGTGACCTCGTCAGGGAGGCCAGGTACGCGCCAAACAGCTTTTGGGATGATAAGAAGTCAGGTGCCGAGAAGGATGTTTCCTGTTGGGACATACTCCCGGATTCCATCGGCGTAAATGGCGCCGAAAAAATCCCCGTCAATGCGGATACATTTAGAGCTCATCAGAGTTACTCAAGGCCTAACATCGACTTCTCCTGGGTTATCGCACTACCTGTCTCCAAAGACTTTAAAAGATTCGATGCCGCAGTGCCAAAGATAACGCCAACTACGATTCCTGGCAAGGGAGACCAGTTCTCTTCCCTCCAGCAGTGTGCTGTCTCCCTACCCTTTGTGGCCTTCTTCAGTCCCACGGACCAGCGGAGCCTTGACAACATTCGCAATCCCTTCTGCTCCATGAGCAGGTCTATTGCCTGGTCCACTGAGGGCGTCTGGGTGAACGACTCTGGGGGCGACTTCAATCGCGAACAGTCAATCAAGTATGGCATTTCCAGCGAGCAAAAACAGGAGATGACACACAGCGCTGGTGTCGAGGTCTCGGCCTCAGGGGGCATCGGTTTTGCCAATTTTGGAATCAGCCTCAACTATCAATTCACCTACTCCTCTTCGTCCTCATTTACCGAATACAGCGAGAAATCGGTGACGGAGAGGTTTGTGGTTCCGGCGCATCACGCCACTGTCTTGTTTTCGAAGCACATCCAGCTGAAAGCGACGCGTTCCGACGGAACCCATGTCTTGGTTCAACTCGAGATCACCGCAAATGACGATGTGTATTTCGGTGGATGTGAACTCCCCAAGAACTTTGCGTTGAAAAATTGAATTGACAGCAGCCACCTATTGGGAATATTTTAGTGGAGGACGAGGATGCTTCAGATGGCGGAAGTACCCTGGCCGGACGTGCTGTTGCAAATATATGAATAGTGCCTCCCCATCCTCTCTCTCTTCATAGTTAAATCATGATACACTCTTTTGGCGTTGTTTCTACCCGTAATAGCGATCTGTGACGAGCTGGGCCTTTGGGGGATATACTCGCCACTCATGCTGGCAGCATGGTCCGGGCGCCGTTTCTCGTGAAGAACCTTCGTAATGTTTTGGCAATACTTACGGTAATGGATTCGACGACAAAACATTAGCAGAAACATCCGCCTTCTGCGTTTGCTCGAGTGCCAGGGGTGAAGGTGGCATGACTACCGGTTTTTCCCCTACTATGTCGTGGAGATGGTGACAAGGCATGCACATACTCGACGATACCGACCAAAACTATTCGTATCACTATAAGACGGAAGTAGACCGGCGTTGCTGTTACGTCCTGCAGAATGGAGTCAAGATAAGAAAACTCATCCTTATGCGTCCCCAGCATGATAGACAGAAACGGGACCCTTTAGGCTGACTTATCAATCTCTTACTCTAGCTATAGCGTGGCCCCGTATTGCACCTGCAACGATGACCAGATGCATAGCCAGATCGTAAAAACATATCTTGGAAAAGCAATAGCCGTCTGAGGTCCCGACGCAACCACCACTATAACGGGGGTCCAAGCTAGCACGCCAACTGCCGCCATGACGGTCATGCGACCGTCGGTTAAGGAGACGCCATCGCCGACGGTGGGTGCTGGGGACGGTTTGGTTAGGTAATGTGAGCCGGGCCTTGCAGGGTTGTTTTGTTTCTGTTGGCGAGGCTGCAGCAGTAAAGGCCCGGCAAGTGAGCAAGATCAACGTCGTTGAATATGTTGAACGTTTTCACCCTGTTAAGGTTGTCGGCGGTGTCGTCATTGCAGTCACCGTACTGAGATGCAGGACATATTCTCTGACATCAACGCCCGGGCACTTAGTTGCCCAGTTCTTCGAGGCTGGGATTGGGAATAAATCAACCTTGACTGTCAGAGGCTTTCTAGTAAAACTTATTTCTTTTCCACCTGGTGGTTTAGACCCTGACCGACTAATGCCATAGTCAGGACTGTTGGGTAGGGCGTGCTTTGGTCCTGGAGACTGGAGTATGACCCAAAATTTGCGCTTTATATTACCGTGTTCGAAATTAACCTCTTGAGACTTGAATTGATTGTGGAGCAGAGTGAACAGGTAACAACGCTTATCTTCATGTGCCGCACATCACGGCAAGCTTCCAACTTTTATGAGGATATGCCACCAAGTTTCGCTTGTCATTACCCTGTCAAATTCGTTTAGCTGGAGGACACCGCCATCGCAGCGCTTCTCACTCCTTCTTGCTCAAAACCGAGGTCCCGGTAATATAGAGCCAAGCAACTAAGTTGGCAGTCCCTCATCAAACATTCGTCGAGTTCTCACACCGCGTTAGGAACGTAGCCCATGGGTCGCGTAAGGTGAAGCGTCTCTTCTCTAGACGTGTTAAGATGTTGTGTAAGCTTGGGTGCTTCTAGCCTCTATTCTTTTATCTTCCTATGTATTTGATCCTTGTTTCTATAAATTTGGGATGCTACTGCATCGCTCAAGAGGCTGATAGCTACTTGCAAGCTCGACACGCCGCTCTACCGGCATTGGGACGGTGCGCGGTGGGACAAGTCAAGGACCAGACATCGTCGATTTATCAGTCCCGCCCCCTGCAGTGGAGCCGCCAGCGTAGTGTACAGGGGCCTACTTCTTGAGTCAGATTGGCGGGGGTAAAGGGGGGATGAGTTCACAGGATTGATTGGATATCAATTAATAGAAACGAGTCCCATTCCGCGAACAGAAGTCGAGAGACTCTACAACAGTTCCTTGCATAACAGCTGACGGGTACGGACTAGTCCGTATATGCAATCCTCGTACGAGTACTCCGTAACCAACAAAGCGTTACAATCTTGAACATACTCCAACCAACAACATCGTCTAAGGAACAGAAATGCGCTAGTTTTAGACTGAACGCCAGATCTGACCAATTATGATGGAGTTCGGGAGAACCCCCTTCGAGCATAGTGCTTATTGTTACGAGTACATCTCAGAACTGGTACGGGACACATGCAAACGTCCCCGGGTACCAGATGCCCGCTATTAATTTGAACTTTTGGTATGTGCGGCGGTGAGCTGTTTATACATTCCATGCCTGCCTTACAGTTGAGAGCAGCCGGACTCTAGCGAGCTGTTAAATGTCCTGAGGTGTTCTTTAAATTCGCAGGTCCCTCAGATCTGTCCGGAGCAGCCGCGGCGCCAAGGACAAGCTAAGCACCACCATACCTCGAGATCTTATGACACATGTCCATATCGGAATCGGTGCGATCTGCCTACCAGCCGGTTCTTGAAATGGCCAGTCATCCGACGATCCAAAAGGACGACCCTTCAAACTTCTCGAAAGCACCTCTGGAGTCGTCCATGGAGCAACAACAGCCCGCTCAGTTTCCGGCAAGACGGCGCTGCTGGGGAGATGATTGGGGCGCAGAAATCGCGTGTGTCGTTTTTAGCATCCTATGCGTCGTTGCCATTATCGTTATCCTCTCGTGGGTCGATGGTCGGCTGCTCTCGTCATGGACGATTGCCGTCTCGCCCAACGCCGTTATTGCGGTCCTGTCCACCGCTGCCAAGGCCGCAATGCTCTTTCCAGTAGCGGAGAGCATCAGTCAGCTTAAGTGGATTTACCTAAAGCAGAGAACGTTGGGGTAAGCTTCGCAACACATTGAAGGTATATATTAAAATATTGGATGCTAAACGCCGCCCTTTTGCTAGTCTCCAGCGACTTCAACAGTTTGACAACGGCAGCCGCGGGCCATGGGGCGCGTTGAAGCTTTTCTGGCATGCCCGCAGGTCGCCCTTCCCTACCTACCTCGGATGTTTCATCACCATTGCTGCGATTGCGATGGATCCATTCACACAGCAGATTCTCAGTTTTGAGCAAAAGGCAACCCAGGTTGTCGGAGCCAAATCTTCGGTGACCAGATCACAGGTCTATGACAACGGTTTGACTGGGATTAGCAGTACAGGTGTTGCTGTAGGTGACTTTGTCCGTGAGTGATATTTGCTACATCTCCCACGTTTATCGGCTTGGGATGAGCGCTTTTGAATATTTGCTTATTCCTCGATCCCAGCCCCTACACGGGACGGCCTTTTTGAAGCCGCAGCGGTGGCAGGCGTCTATGACCTGGTGACCCTACCGCAGTTCATTTGTCACGGGTCAAGCTGCACATACCCAGACTTCACGTCTCTTGGGACATGCAGCAAGTGCAGCGATGTTACTTCGCAAACCGTAAAGAGCTGCAGAAATGTCGGTTCTGGTGGTTACCCTACCCAAATATGCAATTTTACAACGCCGGGAGGGTTTAGTCTCCTGGCCAAAGCCGGTGTTCAAGCCCGCGACGGGTTTGGCTACACTTTTCTGAACATAACCGTCAGTACGGGGCCAGAAGTAGACCGACCAGCTAAACTTGTGACCATGGCTATGATTCACTTCGCCAAGGGCGTTACTGGGAGCGACACACGTTGGCAGGATACGTTGACGGCGTACGAGTGCAGGTACGACGTATGTGCGAAGGCCTACTCAGGCTGGACGTTTGTGAACGGGAGGGTAGTGCCTGGCGCAATCCGGGAGTCACAGCTAAACCTTTCCGATATAGCCGATAAAGGGGGGATGGTTCCGTACACGACCCTTGACAAAGAGTTTCCGGGGAACACGACTTTCAAAATCAACTTTCTCGATATGGAAGTCATGGCTCTTGCCCTTTTCAAAGTCTTTAATCCCGGGAGCCCTGGAAGCAACAGCAATAGCTTCACCGCAAGCCTATACAACAGCCCGAATTTAACGCGCACGGTGGAGAATATCGCAACAGGAATGTCATATCGGATGCTCTCGGGCCCGAATGCTACAATCGTGGCCGGCGAGGTGTTTGCAGTACAGACTTACATACGTACCCACTGGGCCTGGCTGTCTCTGACTGCGGCTCTAGAAGTGTCTACGTGCTTGTTTCTAATCGCGGTGATTATTGCTACGACTAGAGCACAGCAACGCGCGTGGAAGTCATCGCTAGCGCCGATGTTAAACAATAGCGGGATGATTGATAATCTCTAGAAGGCGTAGACCTATTTTGTTGAGAGCGAAAGAGCACACCAAAGGCCGAGCTAAGAGGTAGTCGTTTAAGTCATGAGACGTGGCCTGCCTGCACTGGGCTCCCACAACCAGTCGAAGCAGATGTTTGAGTGTTTCGTCCAAGGAACCCGTCATTCGGAGCTCCCCGGTGGCATTGCGTGTACTCATACGTTCTCTTATTTTTACGGCACTTGTTGTCTCCCCAAGACTGAGAGTCCGAAGCCTGGGGCTGACGTGAGCTGAGTTGAGTTTCACAAGGAGCCTGCGTCCAGGAAGTGAGCTCTCAGAGGTTAAATCTGTTTGTGACGTTGCCGTGGCGCGGCGGACGACCAACTTACGCGGCAGACGACCGCAGCCCACGAAACTACTCCGTACATACCCATCGTAAAATCGGCGTTCCCAAACATACGAGGAGGGTTCCCAGACAAACCCATCTTGTACCGTCCAGGATAACAAGCAGTTGAGTGTATCTGACTCATTCCTCAACATGTTTGACTTGTCTGCTACCGCTACATAATCTACTTCCAACTGAGCCTCCGCCGCCATATTAAACCTGACGCTTACTGGCCGACAAATTTTGTCCATGTCTGCAGAGGTCGTATATGGTTACAAGAAGCAGGTTCCATCAACGTAGGTGGCTTCCTTCCATCACCCTACCACACTGGTCCAAGATGCTACAATATTTGCCAGGTCACAGTAACGTATACATATCCAGGTGAAGCACATTCATAAGTGTCGAAGTCTGGCTTCCGATTGACCTGCCGAACCGTTGTTTTCAAGCCGTAGGTGGTGGCTCCTTTGCTGCCGGTCCATTTTCTCTGACCGAAATGGAGATGGCAGCAGCTATTGGTCAAGGATTGACCAGAGCGACTACGGACGCAAATTTGGGAAGTTCTGCATTTCCAAATAATTGGGCGCTCCTGATCCCTGGAAACGTTGATCTCTGCTCTCTCCAAAACATCGCTCCTGTCAAGATATGCGGTATGTTGTTCCGAAAAACACATTTAACCCTTGATTGCGCAAGAGAGCAATACTGTGTGCGGTCAAGTGACGCGCCTTACTTATAATTTCACCATCAAACCCTGTCATCGCCAGGTCAGTCATAAGAAAGGTATATGGCATCTACCCGAAGCATTCCTATTGGAGTGGCTGCTCGCAACGGGAAAGGCGTAGGGCTTGCTCGCACAGTGCTATCCGGACGCGTACGATGGTATAGTCGCAGGCTCAGTGCCTGCTATGGAGATGTTTCGTGTGGCCGCCACGGAGTGCATCGACGACACACGCCATGGCGTTCCGTCGCAGCGTAGAACGTCCTAGTTCTAATACTTTGTCGAAAAGTGACTTTTATTTAACCATACTAACGACAAATGTAGAGTGAGGGGTAATGAGTGCTTTCCGAGGATTCTTTGGTAGATGCAACTGCTTGAAACAGCAGCTGGAGGTTCATCGGCGCTAGCAGCCAACAACGCTCCCATTTTGAACTGTACGTTTCCTGACCCAACGAAGAAACAGGATGCAGGACAAAGTGGAGTGATAGGTGCAACAGACTTGCTGCAGTGATTGCGTAGGGCCGGCTTTCATGATAAGACAAGTGTCCGTTTACGACCAAGATGAATGTGGAGCGCTGTCTCCTTCAAGTAGGGTTAGTAGACTTATTTGCTCTGAGATGGCCGATAAGGGCCGAAGATTGCCATAATTCATATGCAACATTTCATGATATGCTTTTTGCATTAACGTAGGGCATCGAAGTGTGGGGTTGCCGAGAACTTTTGTCATCAGCAGTGAGCACTGGAGCACAAAGCCCCTGTAACCAACGGAAGGCGGTTCGGTAAGGGATCCATCTCCATAGTACCCCGCTCAAGACGCAGATGCTGCGCCGCCGTACTGCTAGGTCCTGCCTCAATTGGATGCGGTCCGGTCCTGAGGAGAATCTCACTGTATGGTGAGGATAGTGAGGTGGTATTCGGTTCAAGTAATGTGATGAGTCGAAATGCCGCTAACAACGCATCCCATAAGAAACGGCGTGAAACTACCATCAGCCATTTTCTTTTTTGCCTTGGCCGTTGCTAGAAGACTTGAGAAAATCCATTTTCGTCCTAATCTCGACATAATTCATATCCTTGCAACCTCGAATACTGGTTGAATCTTCTGCGTCTGTCGTGAATTCTCAACCATGACCTCCCAAGGCCCGCTACGACCCCCAACGCCGCAGGTTCTGGTGCATCGACAGCCCGACAAGCCAGAAGTTGCCCCAACAAGAATGCCATCCAAGTACATCATACTCATCATGGGATCTACGTCCGTAGCCGGAAAGAATCAAATCGCACAGGCAGTGGCTAAGGCTCTGTCCTGCCCACTGCTTCTAGGTGACAGTTTGCATGAGTCCACAGCAAAAGCCGCAAACGTTGGGGCCTCACGAGCTGCTGCTGCTGTTGCTGCAGGAAATGCGGAAGAAGCGATTGAAGATGCATCCCTCGTCCCTAACGAGACTCGCTACCAGCGCATGTGGCTTTCTCGGATGACCAGGACAGGGCATTTGTTTCCAGAAGAGTCCCGTCCTGCAGCTGAGGGGTTCTCGGGCTTCGGCGGCGCCATGAAATCGACATCGGTATCGACAAGCCGAAGGGGGTCCGCCAGCTCAGTCGCGTCTATGGCTTCAACCGTCGGGGTTTCTTTGAGCACATTGAGCAGCGCCAGCCAACCTACGCCCCCAGGCTCTTCGTCGTATCTTTTAAACAACATAACCACATTTCCCAAGGAGACCTCAACTCAGAATCCAGTATTCACAGTGTCTGAGGTGGAGCGGCTTCGGCGTTTAAATCCTGTCCTACTAGTTCTAACCCATCCACCGTTGGAGAATTGGCATAAACTCGCAATCAGAAACGCCACCGGAGAGTACGGAATAGGCATTGTTTTCGTTCCTTTGTACGAGGAACAAAGCAATGACAATGGTGAGGAAGAAGACGATTTGCCAATACTACGCCCTTTGGATCCAAGAGTTATGACGAGATTCGCGACATCATTCAGAGACAAGGTCGCCAGGGTTGAGCCAAGTCTGGACTGTGAAATGAAAATGTCTATAGATACTACCGCCAATGTCGAGGAAAAGACAAGACAAATCGTGAATGGATGTAAACAGATTTTTGGCGATACACTGACGCCAGCTTCCTGAGCGACGGTGTTCCTAGGGCTTGTCTAAACTTTCGGAGCATGTGGACTTGGAAATACAATATTTGACTCAAAAGTTTCGGCAAGGCATCTTGGACTTAGTAAGGTGACGCTAGGCTGAAAGCAAGCGCCTGATGGTTAATGTCCTCCATTCATCGTTGCGAGTCTGTTCGAAAAAGTTCTGAAAGCAGACACGCAGCTTGCTTTTTCAACCGTCGCTGCCGGTGTATGATACCGACAATAGTTCTATAGCATGTTGCTTTCACCCTGTGTAGGCCCGGCGCCGGGAATGTGGCTGGGATGGCCGAGCGACTCTGATTGAGTGTCTGTCCCCAACGCCACCGTAACACGCCGTTGAAGTACCTTAAGTAGTTTGCGGGCGTTGTACTGTATGGTGAATAAAAATGTTTTTCTCTCGTCGCCGGCTTCTCTTTCCTACCGGACATAGCAAAATTTTGATCCTTTGGATCCCTCCTCTGCTCCGCGCCGTCGTCTACCCACTGTACAACGAAGTTAAGTCCAAAAAAAAAAGACTAAAAGATTATCTGTCTGTCACACGACCGACAAGTTCATGGCACCCGATATTGAATGCAGGGCCATGTGGCGGTTCTGCCTCGTAATGCAGCGAACTCAAGGAGGGACGTGGAATAGCTGAAGCCAGATACTCCGTAGGACATATTTCACGATTTGAACGCCAAATGCCTCACGGTACGAGTGATCGACACGTAAATTCACAAAGAGTGACGACGGGGCCGGTTTGCTACAAAAAAAAAATTCTGCTTCTGCCTCTGCGCTAGGTACGTCCCCCATTATTGAAGTGAGAATCCATCTGCACATGTATCGAGCGCATCGACAGCTTGAAGACCGTTTGATGCGGTTACTACGTCAATTGACGGCTTGCCGTGCATGACGCTACCTCTCAAAGTATACGTATTTTCCTGCACCACAACACCTATTTTTAAGATCCTCGCAAGCCAACGAGACACATATTACCGAACTGCTATGTGAGGAGAGATCTACGAAGTACCCGACGGCAAACCCTAGACTATAGTTGGTTCCTTCGTACAGGCATGGGTATAGTAAGACTAGGCAAGCTACGCTCTGGCGGCATCTCTAGCTCAATGGATAGCTCACCCTCTCATGACACCAGTTGACACTGTAGCGTGTGGCTTGTTTGTCAATTATCCTCTGAAACCCAACATGTAGTAATAAGTCTGGAAATGCACAAAGTCTGGTCTCCCAATGTCGGAGCATACGACGTAGGTCCCAGCCTGCTCCTGTATTTAAGCATGCAAAGGAAACGGCATTCCGCAACGTAAAGGGGGGGTGAATGCACACGCCCCTCGATAGAACCGTCATCAAGCACTGCATGACTACCGACCAGCGCGACCAGTGGCGCCAAAGCGGACTTCACCTGGTCTGCGGAGTTGCGGAGCAGGCAGGCAGGGTAGCGGTTACGTCATGTATCGTTACTCCGTAGACGTGAAACACGGAATAGAAGCGTTCATATTTCGACGCAGATCCCGATGGGTCCTAGACCTTCTTGCTAACCAAGAAGCGCAATTGCGGTTGCTCGACACAACACCAAAGACGACGGCCCTCCAGCTCTGAGCATTCACCATGGCAGAGCTTATGAAGGCGTGGCAATTGCCATCGCCTGGCCACTTTGAGACGCATATGATACTCAACAAAAGTGCGCCACTACCGACAAAGGACGCGCTCAAAAGCGGTCAAATCATCATCAGGGTCGTCAGCGTAAGCATTAACCCAGCCGACTACAAGGTGCCCCTCATGGGCTTCCTTTCCCGGCTCGCCGTCTCATACCCAAAGACTCTTGGCATGGACCTTGCCGGTCAGGTCGCCGCTGTCGGCGAGGGCGTCACTGACGTCAAGGTGGGCGACAGCGTCGTCGCATTCCTCACTCCACTTCGCCATGCTGACGGCGCGCTCTCCGAGTACGTCATCGCGGAACATGACGAGTATGCGCCTCTCGCCGCAGACACGGACCTCGATCAGGCGAGCGGCATTGGGGTGGCTGCTCTCACGGCCTACCAGACCATTAAACCGCATGTCAAGGCTGGGGACAGGGTATTCCTCAACGGCGGTTCGGGTGGAACGGGTACATACGCCATTCAGGTCGCCAAAATTCTAGGCTGCCATGTCTCCGTGACCTGTTCAACACCCAAAACTTCACTTTGCAAGGGACTTGGTGCCGACGTGATCATTGACTACCGGCAGGTGGACGTCATCGAAGCGCTCAAGGCCTGCGGCTCATTCGACCTTGTGGTAGACTTTGTCGGCAACTCGCCAGCCAACCTCTACATGGCCTCACCCACTTTTATGACACCAAGCGGTAAGTTCGTTTGGGTAGCCGACTCGGCGTCGTTGAAGAATCTACCGCGACTTATGGAGGCCTTCTTGAGACCGTCATTTCTTGGCGGCGGCAGGAATAAGCTTCTTACGTACCTGACATATACCAATCGTGAAGATTTGGAGCAACTTGCCCAGTGGGTCGTGCAGGGCAAGCTTAGGACGGCTATCGACTCAACGTTTGAGTTTGACGACGTAAGAAGTGCCTTTAGGCAGCTTGCCAGGGGATCTGCTGCAGGAAAAGTTATCGTCCATGTCTCGTCCAAGCAGTAGCAGGAAGACTAGCCAAAGTATAGTGAAGCTTTCCGGACAAGTAAGCAGATTGATGAAATGGGTGTCATCACCGTGACTATGAGCTTTCTAGCAATACATTTCAATGCAAGCAAACCATTCAAAACAGAGCTAGAGTCAGTTTACTTATCAAATGGCTTTTAATTTATATCGTCTAACGCGGAAGTACGGTCACACGTCGCATTGCGTCAACATGTGGCTCAAAGTAAATGCATGCACAGAGATTGGATGAAATTATGACGGTTGGAAACCTTATTTTCGGCAGTCGCTGATGTGTTGAGCGTATTGTCACCTCGTAACAATCAGCAATATGTAAATTCTCCGACACCAAGAATAAAACGTTAAGGAGGAGGACCTCTACCATTTGATGCGCCACATGGAAACCGGGAACTTGGGTTAATTACAAAGTGTCTTCTAGCTTACTGGACTCGCCTAGTGCATCCATGTCCTGGAATGCTGAATTTCACATTACGCATCCTCCAAAGCAAGTGCAATGCTCTCTATTGGTTGGGCGGTACTCGGTACGGAGTGTCTTAGTATCATCTGATGAGATCCGTCATACTTCACAGAGGTGTAAAGAGGATTCATTATGTGTCGATAGAGCCGACCCCGATGGCTCGGCAATTGCCATGGTGAGATATCTGGGTTGCCTTTGTTTCCACGCCAGCTTTCATCACATTGGTTGGCTTTCAATCCCATTCAAGGATTATCAACCCGAGATCGTGCGGCAGAAAGAAGGATAATGCATATAACAGGAAGCACTGCTTGTATAATGCGCACATTTTAGTGCCACTGGACCAGTCTAGGCCGAAGTGGGATGAAGCGACTCTCCTTCCTCAATAAGTCATGTTAGGCATGTCATTTGACGCACATTGCAGCCGACAAGGTACCGTAATTTATTAACACGGCTCGTGTAGTACAGACCAGGCCACAAGGATTGCAGCATGAACAATCTAGACAAAAGTGAAGTCACGTGTATCCATACCAGTACGTCCGTGGACAGATTGCCGAGGGGGTGAGACCACGTACGCAGCCGCAGTGATTCTTTACCTGTCTCACTCTACGCCAATCCGCGCTGCGTCTGTCCATTGACGCCTCACGTCTTCAACGCCCGTGCACCACAACACGTGAGACCGCGTGCTTTCCTTGTGATGGCTTCACTTTATTTGAGAGATGCAAATTCTACTACTTGGGCCGGTGATGACACCCTTGGTCCACAGTTGAACTCGCAATTCGATTTCACATTGTTTTTTGAACACACGATTTTAACCAGTGTACCGGCATCCATATTTCTTATAGCATGTCCTCTCTATCTATTCCGTTTTCTGCGCAGACCTGTTTGCTTCGAGAATGGATTGCTTCTCTGGGCAAAACTGGTAGGCCGGCAGACACATTCTTCGCTGCGGCTTCGCGATTGGCTAACTTGACCGTCACAGTTATGCGCAGCGATCCTGCTCGGCGTGGAAGTAACTAATACAGCTCTCACTGCTCGCCATGGTTCCTTAATACGGAACAATGCCTCAATAGCCGCCGCCGCTCTCTCGTGCGCTTCCATGCTCGCAGTGATGGCAATTGTTTACGCCGAACACCGCCGATCGCTTCGATCCTCGTCATTCCTGAGCGCATTTCTGACTATCACCATGTTGTTTAACGTAGCGCGAGCGCGATCGTATATCAACCGCGGTGGACTTGACGCCTTTGGTGCTTTGCAAATCATGCTGGCTGCTCTCAAGCTCGCCTTGGTCTCTTTGGAAGAAATTTCTAGGCAGTCGTTATTCCAACCGGGGCAGGGTCGACCCTCGATGGGTCCAGAGATGTGCGGGGGCTTCTGGAACAGATCGCTGTTCGTATGGGTCAACGACACCTTGCTCATTGGTTTCAGGAACGTCATAACTATCAATGAGCTACCTGAGATTGGACTGGAGTTCTCTACCGAGCGGCTCTCGGCCAAGTTCCAGAAAATATGGAGAGAAGGTTCGCCGCCAAACCCGTTCTTGTTTTGCCGGTGTGCCCGCATTAACATTGTCCAGCCAATAAATCGTCGCAGTACTGCTTGCCGGTCACAAGCGTGAAGGCTCTGGCATGGCCACTTGTCGCCATCGTTGTACCAAGACTTTGTTTCACGGCTTTCACTTTTGCTCAACCTTTTTTACTGCATACAATCGTTAGGGCAGTCGGCCAACAAGAAACCTCCAGGGATGTCATTGGCGGCCTCATCGGAGCTACTGCACTTGTGTACTTTGGTCTGGCGGTGAGCTTGAAGATGACCTCTTTTTAATCTGTACAGCAAAGTTCAGCAAAGCTCATTTCCCCACAGGTCACCAGAGCTTCTTATACGCATGCAGTATACCGCTGCCTTACAATGAATCGTGGAATGCTTGTCTCTGCAATTTTCCGGCACACTCTTGAGCTGGACTTGGCTACGGCCAAGAAGTCAGCCGCTGTGACGCTCATGAGTACCGATGTAGACAGTATCGCAGCAGGATTCGTCACTATGCACGACCTTTGGGCAGGCGTCATTGAGCTCGCGATCGGCATCTACCTGTTGGCGAGATACGTCGGACCGGCGGCTTTTCTCGTGGCAGTACCAGCCGTACGTAAGTGAACGGGGCTCTAATCGCTTGAGTTTCAAGAAAGGTTTCTAACCACTCATACAGTATCTACTGTCTCATCCCACTATCTTGCTAAAAAGAATGGACCAGCTCGCAAGGCTTGGAATCAAGCCGTACAGAAACGCGTGTCCAAGACTAACCACATCTTAGGACAAGTCAAGGGTATCAAAATGACGGGGCTTGCTCCTGTTGTGGCAGAGGACCTGCAAAAATGGCGTGTCGTTGAGGTCGAGAAGTCTAAACATCTCCGGAAGCTCATAATATTCATGACTGCTCTAGGTAAGAGAGCCTAAGAAGTTTAATTCCAGTATTAATCTCACTTACGCGTGTCCTCCAGCACAATTCTTTAACATAAATACCCCCGTCCTCGTCATTGCCGGCGGCTTGTTCTGGACAAATGCTTCCAGAGGGCTTGATGCGGCTGACACTTTCGCCACCATCTCGCTAACCCGCCTCGTTTCGTCGCCCATGACCACCTTGCTTGTTGGCTATCCGCAAGCGACGAGTCTACTAGCTTGCTTTGCTCGCATCCAGGATTTTCTTCTTTTACAACCGTGGCCAGGGGCGAAAGCCTTGGCTGCTTCTCCCAGTGCGTCAACGTTACGCACAGGGGAGAGACAGTCGGTCTCGGTCGACCCGGAATCCGGCATAGAACTACCGAGAAAAGATTCGCCGTCACTACATACAGCCTTTGAAGACAAAAAATCTTTGATTGAGCTCTCTAATGCATCTATTGCCCCAGCTGTCGACGCTGAGCCCGTTTTGCGAGGCGTGAGCCTCCAAATTATGACCTCGATGTTAACAGTGGTTGTCGGTCCCGTTGCGTCCGGAAAGACGACACTTCTCCGGGCACTGCTGGGTGAAGCTTACATTAGTGGAAGTGCAATGGGCGTGAAGCAATCGAGCACCGGATACTGCGATCAAGTCTCGTGGCTGAAAAACATCTCAATCAGAGACAATATTGTCGGACCAGTCGAATTCGACAGCGCCTGGTACGACAAAGTTCTTTGCAGTTGCTTGCTCCATGAGGATCTGCGCCAAATAGAAAATGGTGATCAAGCCCTTGCTGGGAGCGGTGGTACAAATCTAAGCGGGGGACAGAGGCAGAGAGTAGTAAGTCCTACTCGCTTCCGTGCATTGAACAGATTGTCTCACCAGGCAATCAAACATAGGCACTCGCTCGAGCTATCTACGCTCGAAAGTCTCTGCTAGTCTTGGATGATGTTTTCAGCGCATTGGATCACCGAACCTCACGCAACATTTTGGACCGGATATTAGGGCCTGGTGGTATTCTTCGGACCTTGGGCACGGCCGTTGTCATAGCTACCCATTCTCGTGAGAGTCTCTGTGCCAAGTCTACGCTTATGAGCTAAATGCTGTCTAGTTGATGTTCTTTCTATGGCAGACAAGGTCCTGATGCTTGACGGAAAGGGCAATATTGACGTCCGTTCCAACGCACCGGATGCGACGAACAATATCGTCCTGATTGAGGAGCTCCGCAAGACAAAGGCGATAATAACAGACCATATGTCAGAGATAGAGGAGGAGCCTGTCCTTAACTTACCGTCGCATATCACACCCAAGGCCGCCTCGAAGCTTCAAACCGACAACAAGCACGAGCGACAAAGAGGCGACCTAGGGCTATACCGATTTTACTTTCTCTCCAGTGGGATATGGAACTATCTTGCCTGGATGCTCATGGCTGCTATCAATATGCTTTGGGATCAAATGCCTTGTAAATGACATGAGACAGCGACCAATGGGCATGCCGACACTAACACAATACCTCTACAGTGATTTTCCTTCGAATCTGGCTTGGAAAAGCTCCCAATGATAAGACGTATTTCGCTGGATACGCAACTCTCGGAGTGACTTCTTGTCTCTCTTCGAGCGTAATGCTTGCGTAAGGCTACGTTGCTGCTGTTCTAAACTTGGCTGTATGGCTGACTGCATGGAAGCTTCTACATGCTCAAAGTTGCACCTGCATCAGCGGAGAGGCTTCATTGGATCTTTCTGCAGACAGTGATGGGGCAAGTTTCTATCGACAAACTCTTGTTTCTCTGCTAACAGCTACAGTGCAACCCTTGGCTTTCTATCGTCCACAGACTCGGGCTCTCTTCTGAATAGGTTGGTCGGAGCGCTGATGATCATCATAGCGCACGCTAATCACCCAATCCTTGCAGATTCAGCCAGGACATGTCGCTCATCAACCAAGCTTTGCCTTTGGTGTTGCTCAACTTTGCCATCCGTAAGACGGCCCATGACCAGCACGTACATTCAATGTTAGACTGACTTTGGCAGTCTTCTTCGAAAACTTGGTTAGTGCCGGAATCATAGTTTCCGGTGCTAGCTACGCTGCCATTGCTATTCCATTTTTGCTTCTTGCGATATACCTTGTACAACACTTCTATCTTCGCACCTCGCGTCAAATGCGCCACCTTGACCTGGAGGCTAAGTCTCCGCTATATACAGAGTTTTCGGAGAGTGCAGCTGGAGTACAACATATACGCGCTTTTTCGTGGCAATCTGACATTTTATCCCGGAGCTTTCGGCCCCTTGATGCTTCCCAGAAGCCCTATTACTATATGTTCTGCATTCAGCGATGGCTGACTCTGGTATTGGAGCTCATCGTCATGGTAGTTGCAATTATCCTGGTTACCTTGGCGCTAACTCTGCCGCGCA
Source organism: Tolypocladium tropicale (assembly GCA_024340005.1). Lineage (NCBI taxonomy): Eukaryota > Fungi > Ascomycota > Sordariomycetes > Hypocreales > Ophiocordycipitaceae > Tolypocladium > Tolypocladium tropicale. The sequence goes on along the minus strand of JALHBU010000426.1, from coordinate 36,116 downwards.
CTAGCTCGGCAAGTGCCATTGGTCTTGCGATGCTAAACATGATTAACTTTGGGTCGGGCATGGCTAACGTTATGAACACGTGGACCCGTTTGGAGACATCCATTGGTGCTATTGCGAGGTTGAGATCATTTTTGAATGATACACCGACAGAAGAGGACACGGGTAGCACAACTGAGTTGCCAGTATGCTGGCCAGAGCGTGGCAGAATCGAGCTCAATCGCGTCTCCGCACGGTACAAGTAAGCAACAATTCATTGGTGGCTCAATACCCATACTCACTTATACATACAGCCCTGGGGATGCAGTAAAGGTGCTCAATGAGCTCTCACTCATCATAGAGCCTGGGAAAAAGGTTGGGGTTGTCGGCCGTACAGGCAGGTTAGTTTCGCCCATGCTGCAATGACATTTGTGTGGAGAGAATGCTGATTGGGTCTACCTGCAGTGGGAAAAGCTCGTTGATCTTAACGCTTCTTCATCTTCTTGATCAATCTGGCTTGGTAACAATTGACAATATCGACATCTCGGGGGTCTCTCGCCAACATCTTCGGTCAAGAATCACAGTAATCACCCAGGACCCTGTTGAGCTCCCAGGTTCGGTAAGATATAACCTGATTCCTTTTGGCTCAGGAAGTACCCCGTCGCAAGTCAACATAACTGGAGAGGCTTCCCTTCAAAGGATGCTGTCAAAAGTCGGGCTGTGGCAATATGTTTCCTTAAAGGGTGGCTTGGATGCAGACTTCTCGGCTTTGGGGCTCTCACAGGGACAGAGACAGCTTTTTTGCTTGGCCCGTGCTATCTTGCATCATAAAATTATGGAAAGCAAGATTGTGCTTGTGGATGAAGCTACAAGCAACGTCGACATCGACACGGAAAGGGAGATGCAGGCAATCATGGCCGCAGCATTTTCGGAGTGCACCGTGATTACCGTTGCACATCGACTAGAGACGATACAAGACGTGGATGTTATACTTGAGCTCGACAATGGCAGGCTTGTCAGGTGAGAGGAGCGGCAGAGACCTGGGCTGTAGTCTCTTGTCACATGCAACTACGCACCATGTAGGAGACCTCATGGCGTGCTGACCCCAGGTCTTTGCTCTCGCATCAACATGAAGATATTGTCTTATTGCAAAGCCCGTATCTTCGGTCGAACTCTGGGCCTAGAGGGAATGCACTATGCCCGGTTTCGCAGGCAGCTCTGGCGGACGCCGTACGGTTACAAGTGGCCACCGCATGATTGAGGAAAGTCTCTGCGGCACGGCAACCATTAATCAGGCACCTGACAAGTTAGGATCAGTGCGACAAGGAGCGGTAATTCCGCCATTGGTTCCCGATGTGTGGTCATCCTACAGTCCGGTGTCAATATGGTCCGGGGTCAATATGTAACTAACCAAAAAAAAACCCATGTATTCTATCCCGCAAAGCTCACAACGGAATTTCCTGAGAAACTCGCAATCATGAGGGACCTCAATTTTACATTTGCGCTCTTGGGCATTCGCACCCCTTCTGCGTCTTTGTTCGGGGTGGACCACAGCTACTGCGCCAACAGCACCACCCACCATGCTCCCAACGCTTCATACGTTGAATATTTCAGAGCCGGAGACTATTGCTGCTGGGACTTATGAGGTTTTCAACCTCAGGTTGACTGAAATTTTCTCTCATGCAAGTCGAGAAGCGTTAGTGTTAGGATTAGTTTACGGTGTCTTTGGCCTGGCGGACGATGTGCCGGAGAGGGTTAGGCGGCATCATTCCCGTACATCTTTGGCCAACGCGTACCAGTTTTGCTGATGGGTAGGTAGGCCATTTTGCCCAATGTCAATTTCTCTGAAAGCCTCAATAACAATCAGAAATGCATCACGGTTCGTGCTCAACCACCTAGCCGTCTGGGCCGCAGAAAATTTCGTCGTCAAGCATGGACGCCCGGCGATGCATCTCGGCTACTCCACGGCGATGCTTTGCAGGGGGGCGAACAAGCAAAAACAGCAATACCTAGTGATCCGTATCCGATATACGCATCAACATTGGTTTCCCACACAAAATAAGTGGGAGTCGACAAAGGCGGGGACTGCTGTGAATTTTCTGAGATTTTACAGAGAACGATGATGAGTATTATAGCCTACTGTAGCTACGAAGTACTCGGCGTGGGCTACAAAGGGTGTGGCTTACACTACCTAGGTAGGTAGTATCACGACTCTTGTGGGGCCTCCACACCATTATCCAGGGCCATAACCGGTCTTCCCCATTGCTCCGGCAGGCATCTTGCCGCGCTACCGGCGCTGCTAGCAGCTTCGCGCGAGCTTTTTGAAGTCGCCGCCGCGACTGCGCGCGCAACGAGAGTGAGGTAGCGTGGGCCATGTCCGTTGACGTCGCGCCGCAGGCCACAGCTGCAGTACTGGGTACCTCAAACGGGCAACTAGGGTGCCTACCTAAATGGCCACCTCTCCGGCTGTATATCTTGAGGTAGGCAGGCCTCGCAGCACAGGAGGTGCTCCAGGTGGGTACACAACTCGATTCGGGCTCCGTCGCGCGAGGGTCGAAGATCCGTCCGTCACCATGGGGACACTGCGTGGCTGGGCGTGCCATCTCCAAAGTATCCCAAGCTCGCGAGTTTCAAGGCGAAAATCGGGCATGGGCTGCGTATGTAGCTGCTGGAACTTCAAGGCGGGCTTCGGTAACCGTCTGAGACGTCGTCGAGTATGAGTACTGCACGGCGCTTTCTCCCGTACCGGCTACCGAGTCCCCGGTCGTCTCTGGCTGTGCGGACTCCGTAGCTCGCTGCAATGTTATAGACGCCCGGTCCGTTGTCACAACAATTTCTGTAGTCCTGACTACGCCGTGCCTTGCGCTGTCGACATCATGGGTGCTTGCGCATCCTCTGCTTTCCTTCGCATGGACTTTGGCTCTGTGACCGACCCTCATCCTTTCCCTGATGTTCTTTTTAATCGCGCGGTGGACGTGGGTGTTTTCTAATTGTGGTGTACTGCCACCGTCGCTGCTGTTGCTGTAGCAAGTGGAGTCCCGCGGCCGGACAAAGTCGACCAGGCGGTTGAGGATGCTGAACTCAACCTTGAGCTTCACACTGTAGGCGAATCCCTTGTAAAGTGTCTGGATGCCGAAAAGATTGAAAAACTCCAGCGCGATGACGGTAATGTCAAGGATGATGACAAGCACGTTGCACCATAACAGGTGCTTCATCAGTCGGTTCGCATTCCCACCTAGGATAGCCGTGCTCCGTAAAATCTTTGCTGTTTCGCGGATGTATAACGCCGAAATTATGACTTCTTGAACGAAAAAAAGGGTGACTTGGAGTCTTTCCATAAAATAGTATCCGTTTAGAAAAGGCGTCGGGTCGTCTGAGCTGGCGCCGAAAGTCAAGACCGAGGTGGGGATGTGACCAACGATAGCGATTGTAACGATCATGATAAGAACAGCCCGGAGCAGATTTCGGTTGTAGACGACGAGATGCAGTCGGGAATAGAGCACAACGGACTGCCCTGTTACCATGGCATACCAACCAAGGGTCGTGATCACAAGAGGTATGAAAGGGTTCGTAATGATCCCAAAGTCTTTCAGTACCCAACCGATACCATGGAGCGCTATGCCCCAGGTAGCGATGAGAAAGCTCCAGAAGTAAAGGCCATTGCGTTTTTTGAATGTCGCGATGATGAGGACGGTGAGCTCGACAACGTTGTATATTGAGATGGCGAAAAAACAGGCGACAACAATGAGGGAAGAAGGTCCGGCGACTGCCGAGCCCTTGCCCATGCCATTATCGGAAGCCATCGCCAAGGCACCGTCGTCAAAATTGAGTCCCGTAGTGCCCTAGAAGAGAGGCAATCCGGGACTGTTGAGAGAAGGCATATCTCGAAAGAGGGCGGCGAGGTCGATCATGATGGCTGAATCACGCCCGGATTTGAGGCAATCCTAAGGTCAACATTCGAATCGGACAATTTAAGTCCTCCCAGACAGCCCACGGCCTGTCTAGGGACGACGGACTAAAATGCGCCCACTGTCCATTTCCCCAGATAATCAAGCTTTGCGCGTGGCCCGCCTATTCCTAATTTGTGCGAGGCACTGACTCGCTCATACCTCTAGTCTACTCGTAATTGGTGCGCGCTGGCCGAGAGCCGACAGCGCAGTCCTGAATTCTCTAGCCACAGCGGGCTAACCCGGTTGAGTTGGTCTAGAAGATCGCACGACCGGGTATGAGCACGAGTACTTCGTAGTTGCGACTGAGAGTGCTCCGCACGTCTTGAGCAGCTGTAAGGTACTGAGAGAACGGAGTACGTTAATCCATTCAGAGTTCCCCGTACAATGGCATCCAAATGTTAGTGCCCCATTTCGGTAGGACGCGTCAACGCACCTGCACTCCGTGGCTAATGCCAGAAATGGCTACTCCGTAGAAACAAAGCTGTTCCGTAATAAGCAACAATGCCCAAAATATTTCCCACCGCAAGATATCCATGCTTGCCAGTATTGAAACAAAATATATAAAACAGCATGCGTTAGGATGAGGCACGAGTTACCTTCACAGTGAGTGCTGGTAAACCGTGACTTCAGATACATAGCGTAGTCACCCCAAATCGACATGTCGGACCCAGTACCCAAAGCTGTCGCTAGAAATATAGCTCAGACGAAACATTGGTAGCTAAACAAGAAGTAGAAATAATTGCGGTAAGTATATTCGAGTTACGGACTCAGCAATGTCTTGTCTTCCTTATATCTTCCAGGGAGGCCCTAAAGATCAATCCAACCTGCATTGTACCTCAGCACCTGCTTTGCGCGGCCGCTGCGCTCGACCCTCGGTGCTTTCGTTCCCCCTGACAATGTAGCTGTATAAGCAATGGGTCAAGGCAGTGCTCGGCTTAATAATGACCCCCGTAGTAACCATAGCCAGGCATACAGTAGTTGGGACCAGGATTACCTGACATACTAGGAATGAAATTTCCAGTCCCAGTACACCTCTTTCAGAGATCCAAGACAACGATGCGACTTTTATATCTCTTTCGTATACTGGCTTTCGAAGACCAAAGAATTCATAAAGGAAGTTCCCGAGTGTTTGAAGAACCAATCCATGAACAAGATATAGTCCGAATGAGGTATGCCCGAGGTACTGGCATGATCTGCTTTCGCAGATTTTTTTGAGCCAGGGGATTCTAGGCACTGTGAATACCACTATAGTTGCTGCCCAATAGAGGTAGAACCACTTTGGATCCGACATGACACGTGGTTTCAGCATTGCCAAGTAATACCAACCGGGCATACGGCCCAAGCTTGCTGAAACAACGTGCGGAATGTTGCCAAGATAAATAGCAAAAGCCAATATTCCATGAAGGATCACGGATTTGGTACTCATAGACCTGGCAGAAGGTAGGTCCGCGCTATAGGTGTCCGGTCTTCTGCAAAATATATCAAACTCAGAAAGAAGTATTCCGTTAAGAAACATAGCGCAATACCAGCTAAAAATTATGTCAGTCGTCAGCAAACAAGCCAGCTTTCAAGAGAGACATACCCATCTACTAACACCAGGAAGTAAAAGTTCAGAACTAGTATTGTACCAGCTCGGCCCTTCCATGTGCATTGAGAGAGAGCTAAGAGGCTTGCGTAAACAAACAATGACCCACTGTATTCGATAGGAAGTGACCACAAATGATCGTTGTAAGAGAACCAGGGTGTCTTTCGTCGACTGAAGACAAACGAGTACTCGTTGAATTCGCCGAACCACTTCACAATCTCCTCAATCCAAGTGTGGCTGGCGTGGCTGGGGCGAATCACCCAGCCGAGCACTGGCAAGTACCATGACGTTAGGTACAGAAATGTAGTGATCGCAAATGGAACAAAAAGTCGTAGCCATCGTGTGCACAAAGATGCCGCAATATGTTTTGTTAAACGCTCGTTGTCGCGAGCATGAATTGCTTCAAGGGGCTGCACGGAGAGTACATACCCGGAAATAACGAACAGGATGGCCACAGCGAGATGGCCTCCGGAAAATAAGGTTCGAATTCCGGGGAAAGTAGCGATATGGTATTGGCCTCTAAAACCGAATGCAGACTCCATAGTCAAGGCTGATGAATTGTGAGCCCAAAGCTGGTGGTGGTGGCAGTATACTAGGAAAGACGCAATGCCGCGCAACCCATGAAGCCACCTGACGAAATATCGCTTCTCGGGCAGGGGCTTTCTCTTGTTTTCAGGCTCGCGACACTGACGGATATTCTCCAGTTGCCCGAGGTAGCTCCGTTCTGTATCAGAAGGCTCAGCCTGCAACATGTTGTTGAAAAAAAGAAAACACAATTGTGCGATGCCGCCGATGCTAGTGCTCTTAATGGGTCATACAGTACTTCGTACGACGTTGAAGTGGGTTAAGTTGGAGATTCCAGGTATGGAGGGGGCACAAAGCTAAGTAGACCATCATGCGACCCCGCTTTGTGCATAGCTTTAAAACGCCATCCCAATGTTATTGAGAAATCAACGACGCTCAAATTCAGACCACTTCGCTATGGTGGTGTGCGTGCCAGATATCTTACTCATTCTTCCGCAACGTAGCATTGGTAGGCTCTCCAACAACAGGTTGATCAAGAAAATACAAGGCAAACATATTCATCCCAATCTTAACTCCAGAATGAACAGGTAAGCTAGCATGGGACATCCTCTTATCACCCGACCCGTTCAAGTGGACGTTATTCCAAAAGATGGCATTACCTCGACGTGGTCTTACCAGTAAACCTTCCCCAGTACTGGTCCTAGCGAACTTATCTCCATCTGCATCGGAAGCTACACTGGTAATATTGGGGAAATATGTTTCACCACCAGTGCATTTATCTTCGAGATAGACGAAGATGCTCGCCAAACGATTATAGGCTCTTGGAGGTGCGCCAAAGCTGCTTTTTTTCAACGGCTGCTGTAGCCAGTCATTATGTAATGCAAACCGCTCCCCTTTTGCGTACCTCACGAGTTGCAATCGCTCCGTATCTTCATGTTGAACGTTACCGAGCAATGATTTCATTCTCTGATCAAGACAGCGACTGACTGGGTCGCGCTTTGAAACCATAGCAGATGTGGAGGTGCGATATCTCTTGTCAACAACAGATGTTCCATTTGGCAGATAGACCAATGAATCACCAAAATCGTCCTTCCTATAAATTTCGTTACCTGTGTTTCCTTCTGTCATTGAGTAAATTACTTACGTCACTTCTAAAAGATGTCGAATCTCGGACTCTTTGATAAAGCTATTGAGGTACAAGACAACTGGGTCGAGCGACATAATTTCGATGGAATAGTCGTGAGAACAATCATAAATTTTCAAATCCATCGATCTTCTCCATCCGAAGGCATCGTAGATACCTCTATCTTGCTCGCAATACTTATGGCTCCAATGACTATTTCTCGTCATCCTCGTCAAACGCGTCGGTGTCTCTAGGCGAATTGGGAGCTTACATACTTATTTAGCACAGATCCAAAGCAGACAATTGATGAGATTCAGAGACTTACGAGTTGATCCACCGCCGCTGCTTCCCCCGTAGTTGGAACCACCTGAGTCGACATCACTCAGCCTCAAAATAGGAGGAGCAGCCACGGCCGATGCCATTGACACAAAGAGCGCAAGGGCGCTAACGAGCTTGATGATCTGCATGATGGTCTCGATTTCGGTTTGAGGGGGTAAGGGATTTCAAATATTTGGAACGAAGTCTGAGTGTTGGCGGGGATAGCGAGGGCAAGACCTGCAAATATATGGGAGGGCTTAGTCCTTGTATCTTTGAGACCGCGGAGAGCATTCGCACCCGACACTTCGTGCTGAGCTGCTGAGGATACGGGCTACTCAAGGTAGGTGCGGGGTATCTGCAATGCAGTCTATGATATGTCGGAGGGTGCTGGATGAGTTGCCGAGATACCCTGATGCATGGGTTCACGGAGATGGGCCCAAAGAACGGGGGAAGTCTCGACCGGTCAGATGACCTTCCAAGGGCATGCCAGCTACGCGGCACTCGCCATCCATGCGTAGGGTTACTTTTGAGACTCTTGACAGAGAGCCCAATGGAACCTTCAATGCATCCAGATCCTCTTGGCGTGCCAGTATATAAGAACAGCAGTCCAAGACTCATTTGACGATCTGTAGTAAGACTTTGCAAATAGCTTTCTCAGAGTGCCATACAATGTATCCCTTATAACGGAATCATTTTCTCAGCACTTTTGTCAGATGAACTGCTCTGTTGCCGTTTTCGTCCATGGGGGTGTCAGTGTCACATCATTTCGCAAGTCTCGGCAATGCGTCCATGCCAGTCTGTTCATGTCCGGTTCATAGAGTACACGGCCTTCTGAGGAGCGACATCAGAGTTGGCTAGGCCGCCGTGTCGAGTTGCCGCAAGACGTGGAAGTGGTTGGAGAGGCCACGAATGACTGCCGACGGAAAGCGAGAGGTGCCTTGGCCGTAATCCTTCCCCCATTTACCAGACGGACCAACGTCTCGAACAGGGATTCTTGCATTGGCCAAGATCTTTTGACTACCTGTAACGTGTGATTCTTTATGCGTTTGATCCTGACGCAACCTATCAGGAGAGCACATGCCTACCGAACCAACACCAACTTCTCAAATCAGCAGTCCGCAGAGAGTGCCAGTAGTCTGGGCGTAGAGAGCCTGGAAGCCGGTACCGGGAATTTCCACATGCGAATGCCCGAGTCGCAGCTCGTGCTACTATTTGCAAGCCCCTCTGAACAGCCAACTTGACCATATCGGGCAATTAACGTGAACGCGCTGCGAACCGTACATTATCACGCCTCATGTACGAAGTACTTACGTAACCACCATTGAAACTGCAATAGTTGATTGGACGTAAATCGTTGCGCTCTGGGCTGTTGCTATAAGTGGCGAAGCTGATTGCGATGGGCTGGCGTTCTCGTCTCGAGTGTATTCGGCCGAACGACTTCCTAGTTAACAAAATGGTCATCAAAATATCGAAACCTCTAGTAAACACCTCGATTGCTGTGGCCATAGTTTCTCTGTGTTTGTTTCACTTCGTCGCCGTTGGATACTTATCCCTATTCGCAACAATTGCGAAGAAATCTCCTACCGAGACTATCTCTGCCAAAGATCATCAATATGAGGTTCAGATTTTCTCTCGCGACCCTCTTATTCTTTATGTCAAGGATTTTTTAAACCCTTCCGAAATCTCTCATATTTTGAATAAAAGGTTAGCGCCCTCCTCTGCCAGGCTGGTTGGCGGTGATACTGACACTGATAGCCGTGGTAATTATGAGCAAACACTGGTATATTCTGGGCTTTTGCAGAAGCTCGATGACTCAATTCGCGTCTCCGAAACAGCAATTCTTAATTCCGACAGTGTCTTGCGCAAGATACGAGCGAGAGCTAGAAAGCTACAGGGTTGGCGTGGACAGAGCTTACGTCTCGAAAGAACAAAGGTTCAGCGATACGGAGTCAACGGGTTCTTCACATTCCATTACGACTGGGATATTCACGTCACTGAAGGCAATCGTGCCACAACTTTCATGATTTACTTAGTAGCTGATTGCAAGGGGGGAGGGACGAACTTCCCGAAGCTTAAAGCGCCAGCCGATGCCAGGTGGTGCGAAGTCATCGAATGCAATGCGGGTGACGACCAATACCCTGGCGTAACATTTAAGCCTATCGCAGGCGCAGCTATCTACTGGGAGAACATCTACAGCAATGGGAGCTTGAATAGTCTAGTACGCCATGCTGGCTTACCGGTTACTTCGGGCGAAAAGATCGGCCTCAATTTCTGGTCCTGGGACGACGCGTGGAGGCCGCCAGTTAATGGACCACTTGTTGCCCCATGAGAGGAACTATGTCATTAGAAAGGCTATGGGTGCCCTGAAGTTACATCTAGCCTCCCTACAGATTGGATTAATGAGCTATGCTTGCAGTGTAGTATCCTCCCGTACGTGCATAGTTATATTACTCGGCGATTGCACTTGCATGATGACAGCCTACCATTGCAGGGACGGAAAAGTCGGCAATGTCATGTAGTATTCCTCCGGGCGCAATACAAAGGAACAATAACAGTGTCACGTGGAATAATATTTAAGAGCTCAGCTGCTGCTGCATCATCATTCCTGCCATCACCAACCCCGCAAACAGCACTAAACACACCCATACCGCAGCTTTACGCTATTTCCGTAAACCCTAAACCAAAGCGACATGATGACTCGGCCACGCCTACCTTATGTCTTCGGGTCTACCGAAATTGTGCCTACTATGGTATCTGTTATCGCCAAGTTCCATAGTATGCACGAAACTATGGTTCAAACTGTGACACCATTGACTGCCTGCTTTGCTAACACGTTCGAACCATGGGCCCGCGTTGCCAACGAGACAAACCATGACGCCGGTATGATCTATTTACTGGGATATGCGGCTACCGATAAGGACACGAAAGACGCCGTGCACGAGGCACAGAAACTGTTCAACTCAGCTGCCTCGGCCTGGATGGGTCGAAGCGACCTCTTCATCTTATTGAAAGCTGCTGCCGATAAGGATGAGAAATTAGACCCGGAGTCGAGGCATTGGGTCGAAGCTATCCTGCTGGATTTCACCAATATCGGACACGGATCGCTTGACGAATCAATCATACACACATACATCAAGCAACGCTCTAAGATAGAACGGCTAAAGGACAAGTATAACAGGAACCTCGTGGAAGAGGACGGCGGGTTATGGATAGACCGACAAGACTTGGATGGAGTTCCAACAGACGAGCTGCAGAAATGGAAGCGAGGCGGAGGCATGAATGAAGGAAAGTACTTTGTGCCTTTTACTAATGGCGGTTCTAAGACTATTTTAAGTCATGCCTACAAGGAAACAACCAGAAAAAGGATGTTTCTAGCCGAAGAGGCAAGAATACCCGAGAATGTGGGACTGTTACAAGAGATAGTACGTCTACGCGACTCCCAGGCGAGGCTTTTAGGCCATAAAAATCACGCAGCATTTCGCATCAAAGGACGAGCCACTAAGTCGGTCGAACATGTTGAACAAATTCTCTCGAACATGCAAAGGTCGATTGTGCCACGTGGAAGGCAAGAATTACGACATATGCAGAGGCTTCGTGTCGAAACTCTTAAGAATCATGGCATCTTCAAAGATGGCGACGATGAAGAGCTTCCTCCTTGGGATCTAGAATATTACAAGCGTCTGACAAGTCTGGCAGCAAGAGTAGACGAGGAATCGATTTCTGAATTCTTCCCGCTAGGCCCAACGGTTACGGCTATGCTCAGAGTCTTCGAGTCAGTCTTGATGCTACGCTTTGTGCAAATTCCCCCGGACCAGCTTGACCATAAGTCGAAATGGCATGACTCTGTTCAGGTGTGGGAGACATGGGACGGCGAGAGCGAACAGTTTATTGGATTTCTCTACTTTGACTTGCTCTGGCGCGAGCATAAATACAGAGGCTCACAGAATGTCAACATTCATTGTGTAAGGTTGACCAAATCAGAGCATTGTTAATTTGACTAACTGGGCGATAGGGTTTCCTTAAACAAGATGGAACGCGACAAGTGCCAGCAACCACGCTAATGTGCTGCTTCCCCCAATCGACTGAGTCCAAGTGCACGCTCCTAAAGCACAAGGAGGTTATCACTCTTTTCCACGGCAAGTAAACCATGCCTTGGTTCAGGCACAGTTCCCATGCTTACACGTATGTGGAATAGAGCTTGGGCACGGAATTCATAATCTAGTCTCTAAGACGAAGTTTGTTCGATTCCACGGCACAGGCCTCCCGGTAGACTTTGGCGAAATGCCAAGCTTCCTGCTCGAAAACTGGTGCTGGATGGAGGACACTCTAAATGAACTCAGCTGCCACTATACTACGCTTGACCCTCTCTATTTGGCTAAATGGCGTGCCAATAATGTGGGAGCGCCTGATCCGCCAGCAAAAGTCCCAGGAGGCTTATTAAAAAACTTTATCGAAAGTAGGCGCCTGAATTCTGGTCTCTATTATCTTCATCAACTGTAAGTGTGACTCTGTCCTTCCCCTCTAGCCTATTCTAATATATACTTGAAAGCTCCATATCTATATTCGATCTGAAAATATTTAATCCTGCTTCCTGCGAAGACCTTGCTGGTCTGGATCTCCAAAAGCTCTGGTACGATATTCGAGAAGAAATTGAGGGAATAGACTTTACACCGTCGCGTATGAATGGTCATGATCATGTCACGTTTGGTCATCTTGTGAATGGATATGATATGGGATATTATGGGTATCTCAGGTAAGTTCGATCGGTCTTGTTGGATCAGGTTTGTGAAATGACTAAGTTTTACTCTCAGTTGCACGGCCATTTCTCAAGACATCTTCCGTACAATTTTCGCAAAAAATCCATGGAATGTCGATGCATGGAAGCGGTATAGAAAGGGCATTTTAGAGTTTGGTGGTAGTCAGCCGGACCAAATGAAAATGCTAGAACGCTTTCTTGGTCGTGAGCCGAATTTTGATGCCCTTGCTGATAGCCTAGCTTTTTAGCAAAGTTTTCAGAAGGGTACTTAGCAACTTAAGCAGAAGGTAATGAAAAATCTAGCAAGCAACTCTTGTCTGCTACATCTACAGCCCATCGTCTATGCGGCCTACGCTTCGGAGGGAAACCCGACCATAATACGTGACGTTAAATGCTTCAAATTAGACATTTGGAGAAGATCACCCATCTTCCTTGTGCTTCGATTAAACAAGCGAAAGGGTTACTCTCCCATTCATCCGCCTAAAAACATAATGCAAAGGCTCATTAACACTACTCAAGCTTTAATAATATAAAATGCACCAGGCTGAATAGATTTCGCAATGTTCAAAATAGCACAGTGTATAGGAGAAGTGCCAGAACATACGAGTCAATGAGGCAGATAGAGAAACAGCCCTTTGTTAATACTGAATTTAAGTTACTATTCGGAGTATATGGGATTATGTCCAATAAATCTTTCGCAACTCAAACTACCCGATAATCATACGCAGCCCCTTGTACCATGGCAGAGGGGCATGTTATACTTCGGGTGCTAGAGCTCTCACATCAAGTCATCTTCTACCGCTGCTCGCAACACGCGCGATGCAAGTGAGCCTGAGAACATGTCGAAATGAATGTAGTACATCGGCGGAAATGGTTTCTTGCATGGGCACAACCAACGAGGCGTTGCATCATTGAGAGGTACACATACTCAAGCCTCATCACGATGGCCACGCACGCGGCAACGTTGGATCGCCACATGTGAAGCTTTCCGACGCGGGTATTACAAAGGTCCACCTGCTCAATTTCTGCCATTGCATGCAAGACAGGCAACTTGGGTTAGGTAGTATCACGACCTGCCATAACGAGTTATTCTGTTGTGTATTGATCGTGAATAAATCGCAACAAAAGTACCCCCGAGGCTCCCGTATCCGCGGCTGAGCTGCAAAGGCCCAAAGCATCGTGTTGGCAGGATGAAGTGGTCGCGACAAAAGTGCAACTTACGAGCCACATGCACGACGAGCCGGTTATCCTTTGCCACTCCCTTCCCGTTGGTCATGCGACACCAATGCCATGCAACCTCTGTGCACGGAAAATTAAAATTCTGGGTGGAAGGCGGATCTATCGGCAATTTGTAGAGTGTTGGTTGGAATGGGGAAAGCCGCATGATGCAAGCAACGTTATGAAACTGGTCGTCACCACAACAGGCCACGTCATGAGCATCTTAAACTGCCTGCAGTTTGGCACACCACAGTGCCTTGCATCTGCAGTAGAGTTCAAAATAGGTAGCTGCATTGACACTGGTCATGAGGCCGTTGTGAGAACGAAGGTGCGCAATCACGGCTCACATGCGCTTCACCCCTCCCCCCTGGTGGGGGGTGACGAGGGGAAGGAAGCTACGTTAGAGCCAACAAAACAGACTATTGATTACCCCTTTTGCCAAACGATACGGAGGGGCCAACGTTTTACTCAGACCGCCGGTGCTCCGGTGTTGGCTGCCTACGGCTGTCGAGCAAGATGAACAGTCAAGAGGTCATGTTTTCGTCAGTCGAAGCCATATCCCAGTTTAGATCGTATCACTCAGATTTGGTCGGAATTTCTAGAAATAATTGATTTCTTGAAGAGAAATCATATCTACTAAGCCATGTATTATCAACTGAGGCAATCCAGATCGCCACAAGATAATGAGCGCGAAGATATCGTCGAAGATGCGATTTGTCATGGCGCAAAACCTGACACCAACTCTCGGTCTCGGAAGCAGCCGATCTTAAAGATCCTTGCGACATGTAATAGCATATCTGGTATTCTTACAATTGTTGCGAGCTTTGCGGTAATCGTCATGGTCTTCCTGTCAACAGCATTGGAAGATACCTCGCAAGCATGTGTATCTCCGGCAGTCCGCCGAGAATGGAGACAGCTAAATGACACCGAGAAAAAGAACTACATCGATGCGGTCAAGTGTCTACAGACATTTCCATCTCAGTTGACTGGCATCGGGCGACGGGCTGCATCGTCATGTCGCAAAGTCCAGTAGGTCATGATCTGAGGATATGGCTCACAGGTATTGATTGCATGCAGTCCACGATACGGCAATGTTCTTACCATATCATCGATATCTAATACATTTATACGAGAAGTCTCTGCGCGAGCTCTGTCAATATTCTGGCGTCTTGACGTACGCACATCCGTACTGAGAGCGCCGAAAACAACTGACATGACGTCTAGGTACTGGGACTGGGGACTTGACTGGGAAGACCCTACGAAATCCGCCATTTGGGACCCAAAAACCGGGTTCGGGGGAGACGGCGACCCAGATGGTCCTCCGACAGTTGGCGGGGGATCTTGTATTGCTGACGGGCCTTTTGCGGACTACAAGGTGCTTTTCTACAATCTGATTCCTGAATTACATTGCCTCTCTCGCGGATTTGGCCGATGCTTCAAGCGTCAATGGACTGGCGACGCGTTCAAACCTTCCGCTATCCAGGAAGTCATGGATCAAAAGACATTTGCCGAGTTTTCTTCCGCCATCGAAAGTGGTCCGCACGATGCAGTGCCGAACAACGTCTGCGGAGATTTCTACTACTTGGAAGCCCCGAATGGTACGCAAGGTCCCCTGCGCACCATTTACATCGCACATGTTGACGTAGCCCGGAGAAATAGATCCAGTTTTTTTCCTACACCATACAAACCTGGATCGGCTTTGGCAGAAGTGGCAAGAAAGAGAAGAAGGCCGAACTTGGGAGTTTAATGGTCGCGCAAACTTGGTCAATCTTGAATCAGCAAAACTGGATGATGTCCTGACTATGAAGGGATTAGGTCCAGATGTTACGGTCCGACAGGTTATGGATACTAAGTCGGGCATGTTCTGTTACGAGTACTAGCGAGCACCTACAGGTTTCTAGGAGTAGGAGTTGTAGTTGACTTGCGGACAAAACATGGTGCGAATTGGCATATCTTAGCATACGAGAGCAAGGCCCTTTTTAACTATCTACCTAGCGCTTAAGTAGGCTGATATCGTAGACTATAGTAAGAAAAAGTAAAATAAATCTTGACTCTAATCTTAGTAAAGCGTTATAGTAATTTTATTCTTAAAGAATATACAGGGTTTTATATAGTAGACTTCCGTACTTATTAAATAGAGTTTCGTAGAATTTTACCTATTTCTTACTGCTTAGAAGTAAATCTATAGGTAAGAATAGGGTGATCTGTATAAGATGATCATACCGATATAAAGTACTTTGTCTAGGTACAATGCTATGGAATAGAATAATTACCTGTTAAGAAGTTGAATAATGCACTGGAGTTATAGGTCGATGCTTGCTTTAAGAAACCTCGTGAGAACATACATTGAATAGTGAGTTTAAACTCAGATACGCAAAGTTAGATACACACTCTAGCTGTAAATTGGTGTCCATTACAAAGGAATGGACATTTTCAGTGCACCATGACCGAATTACCGCAGAATAGGAATGAGGTTTCGGTCTACCTGGTCAGCTACCCTGTCATCCTATGTTCGTGTACTCCGTGCTCGCAGCGCTCTATGACCCCCACTCTCCCCCACCCCCCGTCCGATGACGTTGGATGAACCTGCCCCCACCACAAACATGATTCCTTCGCAATTCACCGGTTGAAAGTGAGCGTTCAACGTTTCAACCTGAATTTTTCCACAACCAACGCGCCAGATCTGTATGTCATTTGCTTATGTACCTTCTCCCTTATCTTATGCCTACATGATGCTCGATATCCTCTTCCTTTCTCCCACAGTCGTCAATGGCGATGAAGGCACGGAACCCTTCATCGCCGACGTCCTCATCTCCGGCGGTCTCATCGCTGAAATCGGCCCGCCGGGTTCTGTAAACAGTCACTCAGCTCGACGTATCGATGCAAAAGGCTATTACCTCTCGCCAGGCTTCATTGACATGCACGCTCACTCCGATCTATACCTCCTCACTCATCCGGACCACGAGCCAAAGATATCCCAAGGCTGCACTGTAAGGCCAGAGACACTGGTTACCCTCCGATCCTCTCGCTACACTCGTATGTATCGCTGATGCTTTTCTTTTGCCCAGACCGAGGTCGTCGGCCAAGATGGCATATCCTATGCCCCAATCCGTCACGCGGGCCAACTCCAGGCCATCCGGGAACAGATTGCCGGCTGGAACGGCAATCCGACAGATGAGGAGTGCCGAACGAAGCATCATGGTGTGGGTATGTTTGAATGGCGGACAGTGGGTGAGTATCTGGATTGCTTGGAGCGGAACCGGACTGCGACAAATGTCGCCATGTTGGTGCCGCAGGGCAACTTGCGATTGCTTGCATGTGGGCCGTACGACACTCCCGCCACACCGGAAGAGATCCAAGATCAAGTTCAGCTCTTGCGGGAGGCTATGGACCAAGGCGCGGTGGGAATGTCAAGGTGAGTGCGCTCCTCCATGTGAACAAGCCGAGTCATTCCGCTTACATATCGCAGCGGCTTGACGTACACACCTGGCATGTACGCCTCCACATCTGAGCTCGCTGTTCTCTGCAAGGCCTTAGCTGTGGAATATCCCGGCGCATTCTACGCCCCGCATCATCGAAGCTATGGGCTCCGTGCCATTGAAAGCTATGCTGAGATGCTGGAACTTGGCCAAACCACAGGATGCCCCGTCCGTCAGTTGACCCCGCGCATATACTTATGACGGTGACGTTGAGCACAAAGTGCTGACGAGTAAAGATCTTACACATGCCACACTCAATTTCTCTGAAAACAAAGGCAAAGCCCCTGTGCTACTTTCCATGATCGACAAGACCTTGTCGCAAGGTGTGGATATCACTCTCGACACCTACCCTTACCTTCCCGGATGCACTACCCTCGCCGCCCTGCTGCCCAGTTGGGCGTCTGCAGGGGGTCCCACAGAAACACTGCAGCGCTTGAGAGATGCAGAGACGAGAGAGAAAATACGGGTAGCCATCGAGGTGACGGGTTGCGATGGTGGACACGGGATACCGACGAATTGGGATGAGATTCAGGTGAGTCTTGTGTGCTCACCAATGTGGTCGTTCCACTTGCTCAACAAAATGGATCGCACCACAGATTGGGACCACCATCGACCCATCGCTGGTGTCTTACTCTGGCCGCCGGCTTGGCGACGTTGCTCGCTCGCTCGAGACCCAGCCGATTGAAGTATTTTTCGAAATCCTGCAAAAGGACCGACTGGCAACGAGCTGCCTCATGCATATCGGCAACGAGGAGAACGTTAGGCAGATCATGCAGCATCGCGTGCACATGGGCGGTAGCGATGCCATCTTGCATGGGAAAACACTTCATCCTCGAGCCTACGGCACTTTCACTCGTTACCTGGGTTAGTTGAGACAGAACCCTCTCTGTTTCCATCTCTATGCTAGGTGTGCTAATTATTGCAAGGTCATTACTCTCGCGAACTCGGCATCTTTCCTTTGCCCGTCATGATAGCACATCTAACCTCGCGGCCGGCCAAACGCCTCTCCATCTATCCCTACCGCGGATTGATCGCCAAGGGTTCGGCCGCGGATGTTTTGTTGTTTGATCCTGCTACGATTCAGGATATGGCAACATTTCAGGAACCAAAACTGCCGAGTCGGGGGATAAGATTCGTCTTAGTGAACGGAGAGTTAGCACTCGACGAAGGCAAAATGACGGGTGCCAGAGGTGGAAGGACGTTAAGGAGGATGAAAGACGGCACCGTCATGGCTAGAAATTAGCAGTTCTAAGACAAATGTAGTGCTCAAGAAAGCTTTGCCCGAGTTCTTGACTGTTTCGCAGTCCAACTTCGTCATATGCATTGATGTGTAGACTCTATTGGTCTAAGCCATGACTTCTTCCGTATATGAGATAGTAGCTGTGTGCATACGCTGTTTTGTTTTGGCTTATATCTCGAAGAGGAAGTTCTCGGGTCAAGTTCGATACCCTTGCTCGTCTATGCTTTGTGGATGTTGCATCAACATCTTGGTTAGCAATCATCGTCACAAGCTGAGCCAAAATAAAATCCATTGCGCTCATAAACTCTAGGATTATATAACATTAAAGAGCTCGAGTGACGGTTGGGAACACGTAGTGAGGTTCAAATATAAAAGACACCGCAGAAATAAAGTGGATGATGATGATGCCGCACAAGTTGGAGGTGAGTTGGTCTTTCCAGATGAGCTGTAATCGAGAATGGCCATTGCCTTCTTAGTAACTGCGAGCAATAGCAGCTTTCGGAGTGTTGCCCCCACCGCGCTTGTAACAGAGTCGCCTGTCGAACAAGCAACCACACTTGCCCACTCCGCTAAAGCACCCACGCACGGCTGTCGATGCCGGTGTCCACCTCTAAGGGATAAATCGGGTCGGAAGTGGCATATGCCTCTGCAAGGGTGAGCCCCGCCATGTAAACATCAACGGATTGCGTCCAGCTGTAGGAAGCATCGGGCAGCACTGCAAACTACCTAGGTAGGTACCTAGAGCTGTATCATATGCTCCAGCTCAGAGCCTGGCACATGTTTCTGGGAGATATTGAAGTTTTTCTCGAAGATCGCCCACCTCTTCAGATGCCCGACACAGCGACAACAATCGGTGACAGCCTAAAGCGAACAGATGACTCGACATGCCATTGTGAATAGGCCGAGCGGATAGGCCTCTTTCAACGTTGCCTTGCACGTCGATGTCGTGGATTTGCTCAAAAATATTTGTCCTGGAAAAGTCCTTGAAGCATAATTTCACTTGAGTGATGCCATTTATTAACCCGAAATCTAGACTAGTCCAGCACGAGCACCTCCATTGACCGGATGCTCGGCCGAGTAAATACGTCAGACTTACGGGCCGGGGTTGCGCAAGCCTCCAGATGCCGAAATCAGTGCAAATCAGTGTAGTAAGGCAATTGTCATGGCGCAGGGGAATAGAGGCGACTGCTGAGGATTACGATTCAATTTCGGCGTACAACAAATATAAGGAAGCAAGCAGCGTGGAGCTTCAATTTTGTGCATTGTTTGAGCCGCCAGCGCACAGAGTTCGTAAACAGCCCCACGGCCTCCAGTGGCCATTCTTTGGTATCTTAAACGCGAATAGATGATCTCGGTAAGCAGCCGTCGTTTCCTCTTTCATGTGTCAGAAGAACCTTGCGAGGTTGAGCTTTCATTCCCAGGTGCAACACAAGCAGAGCAGCCTTCGTCCACCGAGCGGAGTTTCCGCGCGAGGGCGGGGCCCCCTTCGATCCTACGAGTACGGAGTACTCCTACTCGTATCCCTGGCTTTACTTGCGCATTGATTTGTCAGTCTCATTTGCGGCTCAAGCCATCCGTACGCCAAATCCCAGCCACAGCAGTTCCGAACAGCGCTGTTTCGCTGACGTTACCGTTCCCCCCTGACGCAGCTGACGTATGGCACGTTTCGTCCTCGACCCAACCCTGTATTCCACCGGGGCGTCAGATCAAAAATACAGCCTCCCCTCGACTTTCTGTTGTGATAATTGCTCTGTACTGTATTAAATTCAATCTCTCGAGACCCGAAAATCATCGCGAAATTTTCGACGACTCCTTCGCTCACCCACAACTTGCACCCCCAGTCTCGTGTACAGCATCATCAAAATGACTCGGTACTCTCACTACGACACGGACGACGAGCGCCTGCCAGAGGGTATGACAAGAATCGGTTACGATGCCGATACACAGGTCTACACCTTCCAAGATTCTGATGGTAGCTACTGGGAGAGCGCGCCCGGCTGTGAATACGGCCGTCTGACCCGTGTCGGTGACGAGCTGTCCGACGTCGCGGCCGCCGACACGGAGCCTTTCCTCACGGCGGATCCGGAACAGCGGATGTCCTGGCGACATGATCTGATGCCGCTGCTCAACTTTGGCGTCCTCATCGGCCTGTCCCTGATGCTGCTCTTCTGGTACCTGCATTGGACTGCAGGCTCGGAGCGCAGCCCCGAAGCCTACAGGGTCGAGTGTGGGCTGGGCAGCGCGCTGTACAGCATCGAGAGTGGCGATACATGCTGGGCCATTGCCAACAAGGCCAACGTCAGGGTGGATAACATTCTCGACAGCAACGATGGCCTGGACTGCGGGAAGCTCCTGGTGGGTTCCAAGATTTGCCTTCCTGGTTGAATGCCGTTCGCGTCCACGAGCACCGTGCAATTGCGAGCTAGCGCAAACGCAGCTCAAACGCCATCCACTTCAACGCGGTCCTCAGGGAGCCACGTCAGGCTTGCTGCCGTTTCCCTGCCAACTAATCTAGAGCCCGACATTGGGTGCCGACCGAACGGAGCATGCTGCGCCGATCTTGAGCAACAGCGACTCTGGAGTAGGTGGTGAGAAAAACACCGCCTGGCACCCGACGGCTCTCGACTCAAAACACTCACGACTACGAGTAGCGCCCGCGAAACAACCAGCATATTTGTACTCTACGACCACACACGAGAGGCCGACAAAAAATTGCAACAACTCTGCGCAAGAGATTTGGTGTCCGCCTCCGGGAAATCATGGCAGCAGGGGTCCAGGTCTTAAGTCATTTGGTGTCCGCGGCGCGCAATCACTAACGGCGAGCGCCATACCCCGGTCCACCGCCCTGCACTCTGCCCCTCACCTGGCGGGGCCGGCCTATCCTGAAGCTACTCGACACCCATAATTTTTTTCTGCCGACGCGGGCACGACGCTCATAAGAGATTTTGCCGCGCACTTTTTCCCTCCTCACCACCCAACCAATCCCCAACACCATTTCTTCGCCAGCGCTGCTCACGGCACACGCGGCAAGATGGACAAGGACAAGCTCGCCCAGCTGCTGCAGGCCAGCCAAGTTCGTAAGTGACTTCTCCCAAGTCGGCCACGACCTTGTCGCGTTGGAGAGACGAGCCTGCTCGACCCTTCACCCCGCCCGCTGGGCAAGGAGCCGCTTTGCTAGAAGGATTTTCCAGCTGACCTGCTGCCTTTGCAGCCAACACGGAGCAGGTCAAAGCCGTCACGGCCGATCTCCAGAAGAACTACTACACCCAGACGGAGTCGCTGATCCTCCTCATCGAGATCGCCCTCACCCACGGCGACGGCGCCGTCCGACAGCAAGCCGCCGTCCAGGCCCTGCGCTTGGTGCCCAAGCACTGGGAGAAGACCTCTCAAGACAAGAAGCCCCTCGCCCGCTCCCACCTTCTTGATGGCGCTCTCAAGGAGACATCCTCCAACACCCGCCACTCCCTGGCCCGTCTTGTCGCCGGCATTGTCGGTGTCGACATGGAGAATGGCGACGGTGACGACTTCCTGAAGCAGCTGATGCCCCTCAACAACAGCGACAACGTCGTTGCTCGCGAGGTTGGATCCTACATCCTGTTCTCCATGCTGGAGGATGACCCCACGCACTTCAGCGACCACACTCATCAGCTCCTCCAGCTGTTCCAGGCCCGTATCGAGGACCCTGACAGCAAGGAGGTCCGCATCAACATCGTCCAGGCGATCGGCGCCATTCTTATGATTGTAGAGCCCGAGGAGGACCCTCAAGCTCTCAAGGCCATGCAGGACTTCCTTCCCAGCATGGTGAACATCCTGAAGGCTACCGTTGAGGCCGGTGACGAGGAGAGTTACAAGACCGTCTTCGAGGTCTTCCACTCTTTCCTCGCCTACGACTCTGCCCTGCTTGCGGTCCACTTGCGTGATCTGTTGCAGTTCATGATTGACCTGGCTGGCAACGAGGATGCCGAAGACGATGCCCGCACCCAGGCCCTCGGTTTCCTCATCCAGTGCGTCCGCTACCGACGTATGAAGATCCAGGCCATGAAGGATATGGGCGCCCAGTTGATGGTCAAGGCCATGCACATCGTCACGACCCTTGACACGGACGAGGATGAGGAAGATATGACTCCGTCTAGGACTGCCATCAGCCTCATCGACACCTTGGCCAACGAGCTGCCTCCTCGCCAGGTTGTTGTTCCGCTGCTTGAGCAATTCCCATCCTTTGCCG
The DNA here is from genome assembly GCA_024340005.1 of Tolypocladium tropicale. Lineage (NCBI taxonomy): Eukaryota > Fungi > Ascomycota > Sordariomycetes > Hypocreales > Ophiocordycipitaceae > Tolypocladium > Tolypocladium tropicale. Next base: position 13,721 of record JALHBU010000426.1, on the reverse strand, counting down.
CCAACCAAAATCCGGGCTTCCGCATGGCCGCCATGCTGGCTCTCGGAAATGCCGCCGAGGGTGCCCCCGACTTCATCTCCACGCAGCTCCAGCCTCTTCTCCCAACAATCATCAACTTGCTCTGCGACTCCGAGGGCCAGGTCAGGCACGCCGCTCTCGTGGGTCTCATCCATCTTGCCGAGGAGATGGCCGACGAGATGGCCTCGCACCACGAGCAGATCATCTCGGCCGTCCTGAAGAACCTCGAGGCCGCCTCCCAGGGACCTTCGGACAAGAAGAACGTCAGCATGATTCGCTGCGCTTGTGGAGCCTTGGATACCTTCGGCGATGGTATCGATACCAAGATCATGGCTCAGTACGGGCCCAACCTGATCGGCCCCATGGTCAAGCTGCTGGACCACGAAGATTTCGGAGTCAAGGCCGCTGCCGCGTCGGCCATTGGCGCGATAGCGTCGGCCATGGAGAAGGGATTTGAGCCCTACTTTGAGGGCGTCATGAAGTCCCTCGGCAAGTTCGTCATGATCAAGGACAATGATGAAGCCATGGATCTGCGTAGCTCCACCTGCGACAGTCTGGGCCGCATCGCCACCGCTGTTGGCCCCGAACTCTTCCAACCTTACGTCATGGATTTGATGAAGGCGAGCGAGGAGGCCCTGCATCTTGACAACCCCAGACTCAAGGAGACGAGCTTCATCCTGTGGTCCAACCTGTCCAAGGTTTACCACGAGCAGTTTGACCACTTCCTCGATGGCGTCTTCAAGGGCATCTTCTCCTCTCTGGAGCTGGAGGAGGAGGAGATTGACCTTCCCGGCATCGACGTCAGCCAGCTAAACGACGGTGCCGTTGTCGTTGGTGGCAAGCGTGTCAAGGTCAAGGTTCCCGACAACCAGGATGACCTCACCATTGCCACCGGCGGCGAGGGTGAGGACGAGTGGGACGACCTCGAGGACCTGGATGACCTGGGCGCTGTGACCGCAGTCGCTCTGGAGCAGGAGATTGCCCTTGATGTCCTCGGCGATGTCATCTCCAACTCATGCAACAGCAACAACCTCGAGATGTACGCCGAGCAGGCCATCGAGAAGGTCGCCCCCTTTGCCGAACACACGTATGAAGGCTGCCGCAAGACGGCCATCTCCACCCTGTGGCGCACCTATGCCCGTGTCTTCCAGGTATGGGAGGAAACTGCCGGCGTCAAATGGCAGCAGGGCATGCCCCCCAACCCTACGCCCCCGCCGTCCATCATCAAGATCGGCCAGGCCCTCTACAAGGCAACCATGAGCATCTGGTCCGACGATAGTGAACGGTACGTTGCTACGTGGTGACTGCGAATTCTTTCCGTGATGAATACCTTGCGTTATACCCAGCTCACTCAGACGCAATATGCGATTGCTGAGAAAACGTCTAATCTGCTTCTGATCCATTCTTTGCCACCACCTCTGTTACATGCAATCTTTGGGAAGTTCGACCTAACATTGTGAACAGATCCGTCATTACTGATATCAACCGCAATGTTGCGGCCACGCTCAAGGCTTGCGGCCCCGCGATGCTGGTGGCCAAGGAAGGCATGCTGCAGGAGCTCGTATCTGTTGTCAGCCTGATCATTACCCGGTCGCATCCTTGCCAGCAGGACTTGGGTGACGAGGAAGAGGAGCAGGAGGTTGACGAAGGTTCTTCCGAGTTTGACTGGCTCGTGATCGACACTGCTCTTGATGTCATTGTCGGGCTCTCTGCGGCCCTGGGCCCCGCCTTTGGCGAGCTGTGGAAAATCTTCGAAAAGCCTGTCCTCCGACTAGCCAGCTCCACGGAGGACCTGCATCGGTCCACCGCGGTCGGTACCATTGCTGAGATTAGCAAGTACGCTGGCGAGGGTATCTCGGAGTACACGGAGTCCTTGGGCCAGGCCCTGGCGAGACGACTGTCGGACCCCGACCCGCTGGCCAAGTCCAACGCTGCCTACGCCATGGGTCTGCTAATTCTCAACTCAACCGAGACAAGCAAGACGGTTCCTCTGTACCCGCAGCTGTGGGAGAAGCTGGAGCCGCTTCTGTCCTTGAAGGAGATGCGAATGACTGACAACGTTTCTGGCTGCCTGTGCCGCATGATGATGAAGCATGCGGACGGCGGCTTCGTGAGAGAGGTTCTGCCCGCCGTTGTCAACGTCCTTCCCCTGACCGAGGACTACGAGGAGAACGAGCCCATCTACCAGTGCATCTACAAGCTATGTGAGTTGTCCCACACCTGGCAATGAGAGGAACACAGACTAACACTGCTATAGACGAGCAAGGCAATGAGACAGTGCAGCAACTTACGCCGCAGCTGATTGGCATCTTTGAAAAGGTCATGGGAGCGCCAGAGGAGCAGCTGGAGCAAGATACCCGGGAGGTTTTGTGCAGGACGGTGCAGATGCTGTACAAGGCCAAGCCGGATTTGCTGTCAAACAGTCCCGGACTGCTGCAGCTGGCAGGTGCTCGGTAAGCGGTTTGCCAGAGACGGCGACGAGGACATGAAGACACGAATCTTTGATGAGCGACAAATAAAAGGGGCCTGTGGGGATATATACCTGGGATGAGCGGTGATGGAAGAGCGAATTTCTGTCGATGTATGGTGCTTCATAGTCTGGCATATTGAGACGTCGGCATGGACCAGCATCATGTGTTTGGACACGTTGTGATCTTTTTCAGAGCCTCGTACAAAGCTTCCAGCCCTTGTCCAGAATAATGTTGACGGGGTCAGTTCAACAAAGCGCAACCGAGCGAGCTGAATGGGGGGGCGTTTCGGCCACGAATGGAAAGGCGGAAATACCTTTAGTAGTCCGCAGATCTCAGCAGCCGCCAATGGGAGAGGAAGTCCCTTGAATCGTCACATGCTGCCTGTTTTTGATGTACATCCAAGGTTAAGTGGCACGTTCTCCGACCTGTTTCAGGGACCAGATACTAGCATCCATGGCACCACGGCCGCTGCATTAAAGCCTCGGGTGTCCACGCAACCAAGCTACGTTATGCATCGTGCAACGCTGGTTGCAAAGCGTCTCTTGCCTATCTCAAGCAGCAGACTCGCGTCTTCTTCGGCAAAACACGAGGGCCAGATATGGCGTCCGCATCTCCATCCACCGTGCTCGTCACGGGCGGCAGCGGCTTCGTCGCGTCACACCTCATCTTGCAGCTCCTTGCCGCGGGATACATTGTACGCTCCACATTGCGCGACCTCACCAAGGCGGACAAGGTCCGAGGGGCTCTCCGAGCAGCGGACGCGCAGGACCAGCTGGAGCGGCTGTCATTTGTCGCCGCGGACCTAAGCCGAGACGAGGGCTGGGCGGAGGCCGCGCGGGGCTGCGACTTCGTGCAGCACGTCGCGGAGGCGCCGGTGCAGCCGGCTGTGGACAACGTACGGGACTCGGCGGTGGTTACGGCCGCGCGGGAGGGCGCTCTGCGAGTGCTGAGGGCGGCGCGGGAGGCGGGCGTGAGGCGGGTGGTGTATACGTCGTCATTCGGTGCCGTGGCGTACGGGCACGATGAGGGGCTGGAGAAGGAGTTTGACGAGCGGGACTGGTCGGTGGACGGGCCGGCGCTGCCGGCGCCACAGAGAAGCAAGATGCTAGCCGAGCGCGCGGCGTGGGACTTCATCGAGGCGGCGGGCGGCCCCGAGCTCGGGCCAGAGGTCGAGCTCACGGTCATCAATCCCGTCGGAGTGCTGGGCCCGATTCTGAGCGCGGCCAACGCCGCCTCGTCCTCCGTCAGCATCATCGCCGGCCTCCTACAAGGCTCTCTGCCGGCCGTCCCGCGTATTAGCTTCAACGTTGTCGACGTCCGCGACCTCGCCTCCCTGCACGTCCTTGCCATGACGCACCCTCTAGCCCGAAACGCACGCTTCATCGCAAGCAGCCCCGACCGGGAGCCCGCATCCCTGCTGGACGTGGCCCGGCTCGTCAAGACGCGGCGGCCGGCGAACGCGGGAAAGGTCCCGGCGCGGCAGATGCCCGACTGGGCACTCCGAGCGCTCGGAGCAGTGAGCCCCGAGGCGAGGAACACGGTGAGGCAGCTGGGGGTGGTGCGGAGGGTGAAGGGGCGCAAGGCCGCAGATGTGCTGGGATGGAGGGCGAGGGGTAGGGAGGAGGTCATTTTGGCAACGGTGGATGGGCTAGTTGAGCATGAGGCGGTGTGATGTGTGTTTGATTCTTTGGGCGATGGTATTATGCTGAGGGTTAGGTAGCCATGGGAGTATTCCACGACGCCTTGTATCCTCACATACAGCTCAAACACAGTCATCGTTTCGCAAAGCAGTGTGGCCACGCCGCCTCTGTCACCGTCCCCTGCGCTATTGTATTAAACATGATTGAACAATCAGGGTATGATATTAAATATAATTCAACGCTCAGGTTCTCCTTCTATGCAGTTCATACCCAGAGTAAACGCCTACCATATGCGCTTCGCCACCATCTCATACCGGAAAACTCCTTGATACTCGGCGTCAACCTTCTCCTTCTTTTCCCCCTCGGCTCTCTTCCCACCCGGTCCCTTACCGCCTCGAAGCCCCTCCGTCTTATCCGCATGGATCCACCGTGCCCGGTCTTCCCCAACCTCGACCTCGCCGCGGCCACCAACCCGGCGCCCAGCCGCGTCGTACGACTCAGGTTCCGCGTGCCCGCGCGCCACCAACTTCTCCTTGCGCTTCATGGCTGCGTAGCGGTTGCGCGCGTACTTGAGCAACATCATGCCAAGGAGGAGCTTGATGATCAGCATCACAAGGAAGACCATGAAGAAAACCACCACCATGGTCAACGCTGCGATGAAATCGTCGGACGTCCATGCGTACCAGGGACGCGAGTTGAGCGGCGAGCCATAGGGATAGCCGTACGTAGCGCGCCCCAGCGAGTCGCGGATAATGGCGTCGAATCGGTTCAGTGCGGCGATCATGGCGGGAGACGAGGGCGTAGCGGACTCCTCACTAAGGGACGTCTGCGTTGACTGCGGCATGGGCATAGGGAGGTGCGTGGAAAGGAACATGTGGTACGTCTGGATAGAGGCCCTGATGAAAAGGCACGATAAGGGTATGACGGCAAGACCCAGTCGCCGTGTGAGAGACGGCGTGACAAACGCCTAACGCATGGGCTGTTAGAGAGGCTTGAGTAACCAGGCATGCAAGCAATTTTTTACTTACATTCGTGTAGTAGTCCTTGCAGAGGATGTCAAGGATCCTGCTGTAAAACTTCGGTTTGATGTTGTTGAATTTGGTCACGTACGCGTGTTTGATCGTGTCCACCAGCATCTCGCTGCCAACAACAATCAGGAAGGGCGAGAGCACCTCTCCAGACATCAACCACGATGGTAGAACGGTGAAGCTGTGTGGCAGGATCCACGGCGGGTGTAGGGGCATCCCAGCAGTGCCATCGTCGTAGCTCGAGTCGATGCCCGCACCGGGAACGGACAACCCACCCACCTCGACTACGTTGCGCATGCCAATGATGAGCAGCATAATCCAGAGGTGGAAGCGCTCCACAATGTCGGCGCACGTAAGTTGGAATACGTTGTCCTTTTCGAAGCGCTTGAACACGGTGCTCTTGATTTCGACGAATTGGTTGGAAAGGAGGAGCGTGAGAAGCGCGTTAGAGTACGAGTTGACGGCCACGTTGAGGGTGATGACTTGGTAGTACAGCGCTATGGAGTGTAGGCAATTATACGCCAGTGCGAGGAGGAACATTCCCAGTGGCAAGAGTACCTTGGATCGGCCCGACGAGTTGCGCGACAGAGTCTCCGCGCTGAAGAGACACTCGAGAATGTCCTGACCCAGCGCCGAGAGCAGCCGGTCACCGACTTCGAGTATGTTGTAGATCACGTAAAGTTTGATGGCGGACTGCGCGCGGATAAAGTGGTACATGCGACTTGCGTCCAGGGTCATCAGCGCCAAGGAACTGCAGATGATGACTGCGCCCTGAAGCAAGTCTGCCTTGTGAAACGCCGATAGGGTTGAAGGCGTCGACTTCGTCCTGCGATGGCGGAAAGTGCCCGACTTGGGGCCGGCGTCCCGGGTCGGAACAGGTGATTTCAGCCGATGGTTGACGGCGTCCAAACGCAACTCCGCTCGGCCCTGGCGCGGACGCTCACGCAGGTTCGATGATGAGCTTGGTCCAACGTCAACAGAGGCCTCGCCGGTTGTCCTGCTCCTGCTCCGCGACCTCTCCCTGTCGGACACATCGCTCGGGCGGCGAGAGCGTTCCCTCTCTCGCGCCCAGAGTCTTCCAAGGCCATACCACACGAAGCCTACCAGCCATCTCGCCTCCCGCCCGATGACATATGCCCACCACTTGACCAGCACCGCTAGTGCGATGATGAACCTGATAGGTAGGATTGTGAAAGTATACAGCCATGCATCGAGACAAGCCAGAGCGCCAAAATTCAATGTTCTCTCGAGGTAGGGGGGGAGGAGCAGAACATTCTTGAGGCGCTCGAACTTGACCGCGTTTGATTCGTAGGGTATGTCGTTAGAGTGCGAGTGGTGGATGTAGAGAGGGCTCGGTCGTTGCGCCGCCAATTCCAGCTGCAGGTGCGTTGGAAGGGACATGGGAGGAAGGGGTATAGTCGAGGGCATTGGCGAGGGCGGTCGCGATGCCAGACGAGGACTGGCCGCCGCCGCAGACTGGGCGTTCACAGCCGCGGGTCCTGTCTTGATCGCCGGTGGCGCCTCGAGGCCATCGACAGGCCCATTTAGAGTCTCTTTGTTCAGGTTCAAGGGCGGTGGGCGAGTTGCTGGGTTGAACGAGAAGCGTCTCGGGGAGGCAGAGTATGGAGGACCATCGGCTGGCTGAATTCGTGTCACCGGGGGCGTCGATAAAGTCCTTGGTGCATGCAGCGGCCGATGTCCCAGATCTGCAGCTTGCCAATGACCTCTGCCTGCGCGTGTCTCGACCGGAAACCCTTTCCTCCGAGTGGCAGCCTCGTGCTCGAGGGGCTGTTGCGCGTACTGACGGAACGCCTCGGGCTGCTCCGATGACCTCGGCGCGGCATCCTGCTCGATTGACCGCCGCCGCGGCGGCGGCGCCGGCGGCGCGGGAGCAATGGGCAGCGAATCGGGAGCGCTGGTAAGCTCTTGCATCTCGGCGGCGGAGAGCTTCTGGACATTGTCGTGGCTCAGCGTCTTCTTCACAGATCGGCTGCCGCTCCCTCGGAAGGTCCCAGCCGTTTCCTTTGCCTCGTCTCTGCTCTTGCCAACAACATCCGGACCAGTGCGCGGGGGCGAGGAGTTCGAGCGCCCCCTCACTGGGCTGCTGTTCCTGTGCTCCCCATTCCGAGAGTCGAGGCGTGTATCTCGCATCGCCCCATTGGTCTTGACTGTGGGAATCGGTGTTTCCGGCGGCGGCGAAGGGAGGTGGGAGCTGCTCGGATCCGCGCTTGGTGCCATTACCACAGTCGCGTCACCATGCTTGCCCGGTTTCGATTGCTCGCGAATGTGACACAGGCGCAAGGTCGTGTCGGGAAGAGAAGCCGGAAAGAAAAGGCGACGATGATGTTGGGCGTGCTTTGAGCAGATGTGTTTGTGAGGTCATCAAGCGACCCTGGCCACAAAAGTCTCTGGCGTGTGCAGGTACCTACCGATGCGCCTTCAATGCCGTGGCTTGCAGGGGTCAACGGGTGCTTACGGCCTGCAAAATAGGTCCACGGGTACGAAGTCGGGTAAGGTACTTCCCTCAGGCAGGTGGCTCAGGGCCCCAATTGACCACTGATAAACGGGCTGTCCAGGTGAAGTGGACTGGATGTTCGCATGCCCGGTCGACAGAGGTGCGGGGGGCTGCCGTCTAGGAGCTCCAGCGACCTGAGGGTGCATACCAGGTACCTGAGGTACTGTACGGAGTACCTACCTCAGGTATCAAACGCCCCAAGTAGGTAAGGTAGGTAGCTTGCCGGGGTTAAAATACCTATAATTGAAAGCATTTTCCCATCTTGTTGACAATGTTGAAATGCTCTCAGCATTCTTTCAGCAGCTGGAATCAAGGTACGTAAGGACTTGCTTAGGCCACGTAAGGTAGGTAGCTGACCTCTCAGCTAGTGCCCGGTAAGCTTCCAGGTTTCTTGCTGGCAACTTCAGCCCTCCGTAAATCATTTGTCCGCCGGATGACCCGATTCAGTCCTCGTATTTCTTTCCCGAATCCATCCCCTTCTTCCAACCTCATCCCTTCCAAATGGTATTTTGCGCAGTACCTCCTGGGCGGGTTGCAGGACCAGCACATTCTTGCCCTTCCACGTCACGGCACGGAACAAGGACCTGGCATCCATGAGTTAAGCCAGTCGGCCTCCATAAAACCCAAAGCAAGACATGGGTTGCCTCAAACTAACACACTACGTTACAGCTCCTCACAACTTCTCCGGCGCACTCTCCGCCCCAAGGAACTCGTCAAACCATGCCACTGCCTGTTGGAATGCCTGCTTCTTGGCAAACTTCTCAACCTGCACCTCGAGCTTGCCGCGCACCGCAAAGCCGTGTTCCACGCCACTGTACAAGTTGATCTGGTACGGTTGGCCCGTCTTGGCCAGAATCTCCTCGGACCGGTGCCGTTTCTCTGCTGTGAAGATGGTGTCTGTCTCGGCGGCGGCGATGGACAGTGGACCGCTGATGGCCGCGAGCTCATCCTCCTCGACAAATGACGGATGCGCAAGGAAGCCGACATCGATGCCGTCTTTGAAATGACGCACAACGTACTAACTTGGCGTTAGAGTGGCCATCGCTCATACATACTTGGAGAAGAGGGGGGAGGCAACCTTGGCGCCGAAGCAGTAGCCCACTGCCGCAATCTTCTTGATGCCCATATCCCGCATGGCCTTGATACCCGCTACGACAATGGGGTCAACAAACTCGGCCGTGTGCGGCTTCTTTCCGTCGGACCCGTGCCGGAGCCAAGCCATGACGTCGAAACCTGGGGGCCTCTTTAGCAACACAGCATCGCCGTCGAAGAGGTCCGGTACGAGCGTCGTGTAGCCCGCCGCCGCGAAGCTGTCGGCCATAAGCTTGCTATTCTGCCAGATACCAAGGATGTCGGGCACATAGAGTACGCCGCAATCCTTGCGCGCTGTGGCTTCTGGTGCCTTGGCCAAGTAGGCGTCGATTTTGCCGTCAACTTTGACCATCTGGCCCGTGGGGTTTCCCCTGGTAGCGCCGTCGTCAGCACTTTCAGCCTTAAAAAAACAATTTCGCTTCCACGAGAACCAGCGGCGAACAATCTCATGGACGGCGCATTTCGGGGCCGAAGAGGACAAACGGTGGGGCGGTAGCATACTCAAAGAGGGTGCCGACGGTGCAGCATTTTCCGGGAGGATTGGAAGCCATTTGTCGCTGGTCAATCAAGTTTCAGTGATGCTGATGTGTGGTTGATGGCCAAGCCAAGACAAGGAAGGGAGAGCCGCGCAACTTATAGCTACTCACGAGTAAGAGGTGGTGCCTGCGGCGTCGCATTAAAAAAAAAGGGCTCCATGGATCAAGCTCCCTCGACGACATAGGCTAACCCAGCGTGAGGTACTTACTCAACAAGCTCCCCAATATCCCTATCTCCACTCTCGACACCGAGTTTGCCGATGCCGAACAAGCGGGATGGCGCACCCACTCCCCGAAAGAGCTCATCTGACGGCGACACTGCCAATAGGAGTTCGCTTGGAATACCGCCTCATATTTGAAATGGTTCCCTCTGCTGCTCAACAAACAAGCAAATGGTGCGTGGCCAAAGAAATTACTGAATCTGTATCGGTTCGCTTGCTTTCTCAGCAGGGCCCCATGTGGTTACCCATGAAGGTGGCACAGCATCCATCGGATATCCCGAAGCTCTCCCAAAAACTTCGTCGGCTGCTTACACGATCATCCCGCCAGTCAGCTTCAAACGCAAGTCTTTCTCCACGTTAGCAGACCATGAGATGGTGACAGCCCAGCAATGACAAAGTGAATACTCCGCACTGGATCACGTCTTTCGAAAATTAGCGTTTTTGTTGACGACTGCCATGCCCTACGTGGCGTATAGCACGTTTGTCGTCGGGTATCATCAATCCACAAAACCCTATCTATCTCATGCGTGAGCCTCCTCATTTTGTTCGCAAACCCTTCGGCTTCCTCTTCTTAAACACCACCGCCCCTGCTTCAGCACCAGTAACGCCCACTTCCGTCTTGACAGGCACGTCCGGTCCAGTGTCCTCAATCAACGTTGTCCTATGCGGCAGACCGCCCGGCTCGGCATCAGGCTCCTCCTTAATGAAAGTCCCCTCATGATCCTCATGCCTCACCTCCATCTTAACGTCTTCCTCATGCTTCACCACGTCCCTATCCTCCTTCACCTTGGCGTTCAAGGGAATTTTAACCCCATCCAGCAGCGCGTCCAACTCGCTGTCCTCGCCTTCCGGCATCATCTTCGAGTCCCTTCCCCATCTTCTCGGCTTCTTGAAAAGCCGCCGCATGGCCTCCTCCTCCTCCATCTGCTCCTCCGTCTGTTCCTCGCGCTTCCGCACCCCGGTGGCTATCGCATCGCCCAGATCGTCGCTGCTCCCCACCACACGCGTATTCGTTACCGTCCACTCCCCCGGTATCGCCATCTCCGGTCGCAAATCGCTTGGCATCGCCACACCCAGCGCGACAAGCTGTTCACGCTGGCGCTTCAGCTCAGACTCTGTCGCCGTCTTTGTACCGCCCATAGCAGGGGTGGCCTTGCTTCGCGCGGCACTGGTGTTGGCTGAAGACGCTGAGGACGTCGCAGAGTTCGAGACGACGCCGTTTAGTCGCTCTATCTCCCGTTGAGCTCGCTCCTTGTCACGCTCCTCGCGCTCATGGTTCCGGTGCAGGTCGCGCAGCGCGCGCTTGACGGCGCCCTGATGCCTTGCCGTGGCTTCATGGTTTTGCTTCTCGAGCTTTGTATCGCGCACGTAGCAGGAGCAGTGCTTGCACCAGTATCTCGGCGTAGACTTCCAATGTTCCGACATTATCGTTGTGACGTGATGAGATCAAGACCAAGTCCAAGTTTGCTTCCGAAACGGCAGGCTTCTGGTTAGTTGCGCCCTGTTTTGATTACATAATCACACCTAGTCCGCGTGGGCGAAGCTACCCTGCGAGACGCGGGACACCTGTACTTACCTAGGTAGCTACCCAAGCTACCTAATGTGGGTGGTACCTACGGCACCTCTACAACTACCAGTGACATCCTGCTGGCCAACTTGGTACGACTAGGCGGAAATATTCATTGTAATGTTGTCATTGTGTTTGTACGGAATACTCTGTGTGCAATATCACTAATACTCACATCTCCGACTCAGTTCGTCCATTCATTACATCCAACCATCACACAAAACGAAAACGCCCGACTTTCACCGAGCCATTAAGGTTTCTTCTAATGCTTTGCAACAGCAAAGACGATTAAATGCAATGCGAATCAACACAAACTTCCTGAAACCCCTGGAACTTCTTCAGCTCAGAGGGCAAAGGCCGCTCCAAGGGCAGCCACAAAGAGCGCCGGAGTGCCTGGCAGGGCGATGGCGGCAGCAGCAGTAACGGGCTTGGGGCTGCTCGTCGGGGCTTGGGGCTGACCATCGGAGATCTGGGTGACCGGAGGGGGGGATCCTGTGCCGATAGGTGCCTGAGGCTGGCCATCGGAGATCTGCGAGACAGGAGGGGGAGCAGCCTTGGTGGGAGCTTGAGGCTGTCCATCTGAGATCTGAGTGACGGGCGGCGGAGCAGCTGTGTTGGTGGGCGCCTGTGGTTGCCCGTCCGAGATCTGAGAGACTGGAGGTGGCGGAGGAGCGTTCGAGGGAGCTTGAGGCTGGCCATCCGAGATTTGGGAAACAGGCAGCGGAGCAGCGTTGGTGGGGCCCTGAGGCTGTCCGTCCGAAATTTGGGTCACGGCGGGCGCAGAGGCGCAGGGAGTGGTGTGAGCCTGGACCTGACCGTCGCCAATCTGGCACATGGGGACGGCGATGGTGGTGGGCACGACCTGAGGCTGGCCGTCCTTGAGCACAGTCACGACAGTGGTGACCTGCATGCTAGTTCCAACAACGCTGTGTCCGCCACTGCCACCGCTGCCGCCGTTGCTAGGGTTGCTACCACTAGGGCTGCTGCCATCGCAAGGCAAAACGACAATGTCAATGGGCTCGCACTGAGCCGCCCAGTTCCGGTCATAGAGATTGTAGAAGCTGCCCGACAGGCATCGGTAAAAGACAGTAGACGAGCCCAGAGCCAAAGAACCATTGCTGCAGGTTGAGAAGCCTGCCGTGTAAATGGCGCCAGCCTGAGGAGGCCCGTCGAACTGGAACTGGAAGTTGGACGCGATGTAGCCAGTGCGGCCTTGTGCGTCCTTGAGCACGCCGTCATTGAGCGTCATGACAAGAGTCTTCTCGCTATCACAAGTGTTGCGCTTCTACAGAGAACGGTTAGACCAGTGGGCCAAGGTGCCGTCATGCCGTGTAAGAAAAAGCGTACCTCAATGACATCGCGCTTGCCCAGCGAGTAGATGGTCACTTGGAACTTGCCATCGCGGGTTGGGCTGCAGCCGCTAGGGGACTGGCCGTCAGGCTTCACGATGCCAGTGACCGCAGCGCCGTCGTCCGCGTAGGAGCGAGCGGCCAGGCCAAGGAAGGCCAGGCTGGTCCACTTCATTATGACTGTACAGAAGAGTCATTAGCTGTGCCTCGTTTGAGAAGTGGTAACAAGAATGCGACATGAGAGACAGGAGATTTTGTGACGCGGGGCCTTAAAGGGCGCTTGCTTGGGATAGGGATGGGTAGGTGGTTACTCATATCCACCGCATACCTTTGAATTACGATTGGAGACTTCTTCGATCTTAGCGACAGCGAATGAGTGATTCTGTGATGAAATACAGAATCGACGAGCGAGGGGCTATTGTTGTTGCCAACGAGGGACGCAACGGTCAATCAATGTTGAGTTGCAGTGAGTGCGACACGTGAATGCCTCATGAACCGAAGCACGTGTCTGAGCGAGGGTGATTAATGCTGAGACCGAAAGGAAGCGGCAGGAGAGAAGGAAGAAGTAGGAGTAGGAGGGTGGGAGCCCATTATATTCACACAGAGCTTCCAATCGGCCGCAGGGCGAGCTTGAGCAGCCGTGCCCGTTCCCTTCGGGCTGATCCAACAGATCAGCGATGGCTACCATGGCTGGATACGGGAGTCGCGTAGCGCCGGCGAGGATGTCACCCCCCTTACGAGTAGATGCAGCCGGGCTAACAGAGAAGCGCGGTCCACACCGGGGTGGTTGGGTGACATTGCTGGCCGAGGAGCCAAAGCAAGGCACCAGGCCACAACACACGGCTGACGCTCACCCAGATGTCTTTCGCTCCCCGAACCTCACCAATGGATCCAGTATCCGCTTCTGGTGGGCCGCGACATGTGCCGCGGCGGTGGGTACGGAGTAACGTACTCCGTACAGTTTGCGAGAGAATGTCGTCGCAGGACGTCGAGGACTCTGGAAAATCCTGGTTGAGCACTGGCTTTGGTCAAGCCGCCTTGAGAAAGGATGCATTTGCGAGGGGCGCTACGTTGCCATGGTACAGGCGCCCTGGTCGTCAGCTTGGCTACCTAGCGGTTGCTGCAGATGCTGTTATGAAGGATGGCCAACTGCATGACCGAGGGATGAGGAGACTGGCAGGCAAGGTTGCAAAGCAGGCTGGGGCTGGTGTCCTGTGTGGCTGATAGCCGGGTATGTCTTGAAGGCCATGCAGTTCTGTTGGGGGGGGGGGGGGGGGGGGGGGG
>JALHBU010000068.1:196512-269566 GCA_024340005.1 Tolypocladium tropicale | reverse complement strand
GGGGGGGGGGTGGGTTCAAGCTCGTGGTTCACGACTATTGAAAGCCCAGCCTCGTCAAACTGCTTGCCAGGAACGCACCAGCCTTCGCTACAGCGTTTTCATGGATGGAGACGTGGGATCACATGATGGCCCAGCCACTTAGCGAGGCATTGTCCTGTTGCCGCATTGCCCTTCAGGAGGCTGTTGTTCAGCGTCTCGCCAAGTTGGGGGTGGTTGGCTGGTGAAGGCTGCAGGACGGCACGTTTGGAAAGCCCATTCGGTCACATACATGGGCCTCGTACGGGAGCGGAGCAAGTCGGCGTCACTTGCATCATGCCCCTGATTCGGCCCCGGCCCAATCGACAATACACTAGCTCATTCTGGAGTGAAGCGGAGGGACAACCGGTCAAGGCACGATCGCCGACGGTTAGGGGAAGAAGCTTCCGCTGGATTCGTATCGAGCCGAGGTGGGCAGACGCAGAGTCAATTGCCCAGATATTGGGCGGGTTCAGAACCCAATCCTCGTATTGCGGACGATGCCGTTGGTCGCTCTGACGAGGGGGCCAAAAATCGCAGATTACTCGTCATGTCCGTTGGCGAAGGGGGCCATGAGCAAAGGGATGGGAACTGAGGCCGTCGGCGAGCCGTCAGTGCTGTTTTGTCTCGTAACGACACTCACATTGCATACGGCGCTGGATTTGAAGCTGCACCAGCTCGATGTAGGGCGGTCGCGCGGGCGACGGACTGGATGGAGCAGAGGACGCTGGAAGTGGTGGTGTGAATGGGGAAGAGGAGGAGGCGAAGCGGTCTATTCCAGGTTCTGTCGTCTGTCAGTGGGGCGATCGCCGGGTGGGCGGTGGGCTTGCCAAGCTGGAGCAAGCAGCGTGTCGGCGGAACGGTTGAAGCGATGCTGTTAGTGGCTGGGCCCTGGCGCCTGTGGCTGCATCGGACAGGGGGGAACTTGGGGGGAAACTTGGCCGGCCGTTCCAGGGGCCGGGGTGGTTGCTGGGGCTCCTCGAGCGTGCGGGGGCTCGCCAGGAGACCGGGCAACAACATCGGGCTGGAGGCTCAAATACAATGGAAGCCAATCAATGGCCCAGAAGCGCTGGCCGCTTTGCGACACCAGGCATGCTGCGCGAACCGCCGACTACGCCGTGGAATGCAAAGATTCTCGTTTGCAATTGGGTCTTCCTATGGCCGGAAGCGCATCACAGCTGCTTGCTCATCGTGGTGGAGAGCACTCGAGAGCACCACCCCCGCCCCGCTAGCAAGCAAGCCATGAAACGACCGGCGGCTGGAGGATCGGGAGTCGCGGATCGATCAGAGCCAGGTGGGCATGTGGGCTCTCAAGGAAACCTGGAAGCCACCGAATCAGGCTAAGGCAGCGCGGGTGGCATCGCGGCCTGTTGTTCGAGGCATGTCCTTGCGGATGCTCACGGCTCCCTCCGCACTCGAGTTCTTGGCATCCCATGCATCCCCCCGGCCCGGGCGGCCCATAGGTAGCAAAGTGTGTTGTTTCGTTCAATGCTTCCACCAGCCATGAGGAAAACGCTGCAGTGCAATTTCGCATCTCTGGATTGTGGCAAGTGAACCAGGTTCCCCGGATTCTCGCTCTCCATCGCTGCTGCCATTTCGCAGAGGCTGAAGATGAGACTCCTCGGCCCACCGGTGTTCACCGCCGATCCAACGTCAGCGGGTCTTATTCCTCGTTTCTGCCGCGCTTGCTTCTCCACGGAGGGCCATTGAACTCGTCATGCGTTCTGCAGAGTTGTCCTCTAACACAGCGCCCGTTGTGGCCGTGCTAACTGGTCGTGGCTTGCTTTCGGGTCGCTAACCGCAAAGCTAGCTCCTGATCTTCTCTGCAAGCCAAGCCACGGCCAGCGCAAAGCAAAAGGCCGTCGTCCGGAACTCTCGCATCTTCAACTACGAGCGCAAAGGGAAGTTGCTCTACGATTGAGTGGGCCGGCAGTTCTCTTGTCTCCGCTCCATGGCCGTCCACTTTAAGGTGCTGGGGCGTCATGGATGTTCGGACATTCCTGGCCGACGAGCTCAACTCTGGCAAGAGTGGGAAGTGTGAGCATTCACGTCGGGGCATTGCCATTGCCTAGAGCTGCGTCCCTTCGCGCCTACAAACCCTCAGTACCCTGCACGCGTCCATGTGGAAGGAGGAAGCATCTGCTGTCAGCCCACCCTCCACATCGTCCGTACCTACCAAGGTACGTTCCCCAGGGCGAGTCGGCTGTTCGAGGATGTAACCGGGGCGGGCAGTTGCCAGCTCTTAGGCGCCGGCTTAATCCTTATGGTACGCACTTCGTATTTACACTTCGCACACTCTGGGCCTACCTTAACCGCTCGTAACTAGGTGCCTACCTAAAGTAGATGGCCTGCACGTTCTGCAAATGCCCTCTGCTGTCGACAAGTCAGTTGTCTCGTACTCGTAGGTACGCCAGTCCCCACTTGGCCAGCGCCTAGCCCAGGCTCTTCGGTGCGATCCCGATGACTCGATGGCGTCCGATGGACGCACGGCCTCGGCAACCCATCCCTGCACGCCGGCCACATCGAGGGTAACCCCTGACTCCGGCGCATCTCTCTATCCCCCCACGAGTGCAGTGTACGTTTGCAGACATGTCCACGAAGCTTTGTCTGAGTGGAAGTGCGATCAGAACACTGCAATACAAGTGGAGAGAGACGGCCGACTTCCTGTCTACCATATCCAAGCTAAACGGGGTAAAACGAGCATGCAATTCAATCATGAGTACGGCCACGCGACCCATTTGCAGCGTGCCATTTCGGACAGGCGAGCCGTTTGCGGACTACGAGTACGGAGTACATCTGGTAGACTTCTTTCAACAGCTGGGTGGCTCGTATTCCCTGAAAGGGCTTGCTTGGGACGGAAGCTTAGGATCCACAAGCAGGCAAATGCCTATTCGTACGTATCGCACTGCATCTGAAATGACAGGCAGATTGCTGCAAGTTGATGGCTGTCGCAGCGTGTGTAAAGTTCCAAAAAACGTTATATTCACCATGGGTTACCCCTTTTCACATCCCTACTTTCACACGGCGCTAGGCTGCCAATTTTGGGCTCTTCAGGGAAGAATATTTTGGGACAGCAGCTACGTATAGGGTAGCTAGCATGTGGGAAACTAAGGAAAGGGAGCCCGGTTTGGTGCTCCTGGATGAGCCAATATTGGATGGGACATGATTTACAAAAGACAATAAAATATCTGTAGGGGAGATGTCTCAAACGTTGACAGAAAGAATCATTTGCGCATCACGACGGATAACAGCTTGGTTTTAGCGACTGCAGAGTACAATTATCGCCTCGATGAATGTATAACACTTGATTGCTAGCAACGTCAGTCCGCTTGTGAAGTCATATTTGCTTGTGATTCGGCTTGTAGAATTGAAGCTATTTGAAACGGCCACAGGATTCACTTCACGCATGGTGACCTGGATCTTGGAAATGTTCCGATACGTAATCGGGAACTTCAACTCTGTTCTTGTCCATTCTCATATTCCGTGGGACTCCGATTTTTAGTCAAAGACCCGCGACGGAGCGCAACTCAAGTTGCCTGGACGACTTCGAGTCCAGTACTCTAGGTGGTATGCGTGTCGCCTAGATGATAATAGCCTTCCGTTTCAAGTCGACGGGTTGCCGGACCAAAAACTACGCCCTTCCTGAATCCCAATCATGTTGTCTGAGTGGCATGGTTCGTGCAGTTTGCAGCTGAATTGGGGCTCGTGACACCATTGTCGATACCGAAGGCCGTCACTGTCACTGGCGGCCAAAAAAAAAAGACTGCAAACTGCGCGCGGCCCTTGCCAACCGCGACGTCGATATGGAGACTAAGTACAGGTTTAACGCCCCGGATCAGGATATCCCGTTCCCGTGCACAGTAGCGCGGGCTGGAGGACGAGATCAGAGATGCTGCTTGGGTGGGGAGGGGCTGTAGGCGATTTAGATTTGTGACCTTGAACCAGAAGAGATTGTGCAAGGTTCTCTTGTCCGTCATAGCGCTGAATTGAAAGCCCAACAGGAAAGTATGTATCCTCACATCTGAGACATCCTGCGATGGCATATTTGGGGCTAGTCATTTCATTCTATATAATTTCTACTTACACACTCTATTTCTTCCCCCTGAACCGTTCCAACAGCCTCGCCAGCTTGACCTTGGCACTGGAACTTGGAGCCTCGTCCGCGCCGACGAGTCGCCGGACTAGGATATTGTACAAGCCGCCGAAGGTCAGGGCGATAGCTGTGGAAGTGAATATGATGACATTATAGGGCATACTAAAGTCCGGGGTGGGAAGGTAGAGCAGCAGGCTGGTGGTGCGGATGTTGAGGCCCTTGCGAGGAGCGCGGGTGGAAATGACGGCAGCGGCAACGTCGAAGCCGCGATTGGCGTCGGGGGGATACTCAGTGTAACGGAGGATAGACTTTTCGAAGTCGTAGGTGAGAAAAACGGTGCAGCGTGGAGGGATGCGCATCAGCAATTCGAGCTGGGTGCCGCGGGCGCGGTCGAGAGCGGGTCGGTAGTAGATTTCTTGGATAAGGTCGGAGATATTTGCGTTGGCAGTTGCAGGTGAGTGGGAGGAGACGCGCGTGGACAGGGTATGGAGGTAGACTCGCATGAACCAGGGAAGGGACTCCATGTAGACAAACTCAACCTCGGCATCGCCCGGGTTGGTGAGGATAGCTTGCATCCCGCCGTGCTCCTGGCCGTGGCCGGTGAAGCTGCGCTCGGCGAAAAGAAGCGGCGTCTCGGGTGCGACCAGATCCCTGCCGGCGGCAGCGTCGTCGGCCTTGGGCTTGGTCAAAACGAGAGTGAACTCGCTGTCTGGGGCGGGCATGTAGCAGCGCGACAGGCCTTCCTGGCTCTTAATCTCGCGCGTACCCTCGGCAGCGAAGACGCCGCGCGAGTCGGGGACATGGAGGCATACAGAAGGCTGGTCGGGAGCCGTTAAGGGACAGGTGCCCTTCATGGTGCGGCCAAATATCTCGGCGAGGGTCCAATCCTGACCGTGGAGGTGATCGGCAGGATAGCAGGTATGATCGCCATGGTAAGGTTTCGACGTATCGCAGACGAGATCGTGGTCAGGCGGTGGCCTAGGTATGGGATTATCTGGATGCTGTTAGTCGGCCTGCTTTTCCCAACACACGGACTGAGCTGAAGGGGCACGCACCTCTGGGCCGCTTGGATCGGTCCACGTCCAACACCATGTCAATGGTCTGCTCCATCTCGAGGACGCACTTGCCATCAGGATCGCACACGGGCCGGACATCGATGGCCATGCTCTGAAAAGAAGCATCGAACAGCTTGTGGCCGTCGAGCAGGCTCGCGATGCCAGCCTTGCCCTTACACGGCAGCAACTTGAGGAATGGCGTCAGATTCTCGGTACACACCACTTCGTGCGGTAGAACGCCGTGGAGCAGCCTCGAGTTGGCCAGCGCGGCGTCCGAGTGGTCGCCCTCGGGCTGGAAGCTCATGACCGGGCGGATGGTGCGTGTGCCGTCGATGAAGTTAAGCGAGGCGCAGAAGAGGCCGGAGAGGGCATTGGTCAACGTCAGCCAGTTCTCATCAGCCTCCTTGTCTGTCCTTGCGTCAAGCCACGCCCACAGCTCAACGCCAGTGCCTCCCTCGCGCGTGCCGTCCCACGGCCGGGCGCCCCATTTCTCCGCGTCCCAACGGCCGAGGGTGAACCTTAGGTGCAGCTCGCGCGTGCCAGCATACTGCAGGATCTGGCCCAGCGACCGAGGAAACAGACGGAAATTGTGCGCCTCAAAGTCGGCGATCGAAGTGTTGGACCTGAAGTTGAAGCTGGCCAGGAGGGCTGATAGAGGCAGAGGCCGCAGGTTGAGCTGCTCGTGGTAATCAGCGACGGCGGCCGCGACGGGGAGGCTTGTGGCAAGCGCGAGAAGGAGCAACGACAGTAATTGGCGCATCGCGAGGAAAGGTAAAAGAAATGTGATGTGGAAAGAAAGCCTTGACTGCACCACTGCGCGATTCGGCAAGATTTACATCCCACCTGGTCGACGCATCGCCAGTCCAAGATACCTGGCAAGATGTACGGAGTAATGATACAGAGATGTAGCTCCAGGCCAGGGTCGCGCAAGGGCCAGCGTGGCCCACAGTGCCGCCCTGGCCGCCTCAGGCCCAGGCAGCTCTGGGCGGTGTGCCTTAGCAGGCGGCAGAACGCCAGACGCAGGGTGCCTAAGGTGTCTAGCAGGCAGTTAGGTGGGTACCTTAGGTACCTGGAGGCCCTCCTAACCTGCCCGTGCTCGTAGGTACCCCAGCCAGCTCGCGCCTGGCCAATCCCAGCCAAAAAGTTCCCTCCGCCAACCCACCCTGCGGTCCATCGTCTCCCGTCAAGTTCGCCAGTCTCGGCGTCGCCATCAACCTGACCGCGGTCCGACACAGCGTCCATCATGGCGGCCGAGCAGAGGAAGCTGCTCGAGCAGCTTATGGGCAGCTCCTCGACGTCGCGCGCCGCCCATCTGTCCCTCGACGATCCCAAGGTGTGCCGATCGTACCTCGTCGGCACCTGTCCTCACGACCTTTTCACCAACACCAAGCAAGACTTTGGCCCCTGTCCCAAGGTACACTCTGAGGGCCTCAAGGTCGAGTTCGAGGCTCTGCCCGAGCGCGAGAAGCAAAAGCATGGCTTCGAGTACGACTACATCCGCGACCTGCACAAGTACATCGACGACTGCAATCGTCGCATCGATTCGGCTCAGAAACGCCTGGAAAAGACGCCCGAGGAAATCCGCCAGACAAATGATTTGGTATGTGTTCTGGCTTGCCATTGTCTCCCCTCCTCGATCTCATACTTATCCGCATTACCGGAAAGCTCACAGCCATTGCCGACATTGACGAAAACATCAAGTGTGGCATCAAGGAAATCGAGGTGTATGTCAAGGAAGGCCTTGTCAACATTGCCCTCGACGAGTGGCACAATTGCAAGGTCATGGCGCAGCTTAAGGGGGACAAGGAAAAAGAGCTTAAGGCACTCTCGGACACCTCGGGTCCGTCTGGCCACCAGAAGCTGCAAGTGTGCGACGTCTGCGGCGCCTACCTCAGTCGCCTAGACAACGACCGCCGCTTAGCCGACCATTTTTATGGGAAGATGCACCTGGGCTACGCGCAGATGCGCAAGGCGTACGACGCGTTCCCCCGCGAAATGAAGAGCCGTGCTCGCCAGCAGCCGCCGCCCGACGACGACCAGCGCGGACCCAAGGGATCTGGAGGCTACCGGGGGTACCGCAGTGGAGGAAGAGGCCCTCGTGGTTAGAGGCCAGGCCTAACTTCTCCCTGCAGATTTAGAAGAGCATGACCGCGCTCGATCTGTGGCGAGGGAGGAGGGGGCGGACAAGCGGACAATGGGACCGGCTCTGTGCATACGGCATCTTGGACAGTGCGACGCTTTTGTGGATTTCAAACCTGAGGATGATGATACTGGCTTCGGCGTTGCGGACAGAGTGGGAACTGGCAAATACCCTTCGGACAGGACATGTTTTGCTTTCTTTCCTTGAGGTAGACGAGGCAACCCTCCAACTCGATCGTTGGTGTGCCCTTCGAAATAAAATGACATCTACGTGATTCTCTGAACCGTTACCGCCCCATACAGACTCCAGTTCGGCTTGCTTCGTACCTTATCCAGCGTGCTATTACGTCCTTTTGCTGAGCTCCATTACCGTATAAGAATTCCCCTGTCGCTGCATTGCCCATACCCGTCATTACTGCCCTCGTTGTGGTATTGGTATCCAAAAAGCGCCGGTTCATAACACTACGACTGGCCACCCTGCTTGAGCTCGTCCAATGCCTCCATCTCGTCATCCCACTTTCCGCCTGGTGGCGGTGTCGGTAGCGATGGCACAGGGGCAAGTTGGCTGTTGGGCTTCGACTCTGTCATCGGCTTGCCGTCGGAGGGCAGCGAGGGAAACTCGTCGTTCGACAGCGATGGGACTGCGTCGGTAGCCTTGGCTGGCGGTGGACGTCCATCCTGGCCTTGTTGGGCGCCGCCGCGACCCCTGCCCCCGCCCGAACTTCCACCGCGAGCGCCACGTCCGCGGCCGCGACCGCGGGAGCGATCATCCAGGAAGCGATCCACGCCAGGATCCTCCCCGTCCCGCGCATGCCGGCTCGATGTCAGCCCACCAGAACCAGTGCCGCTTCTCGAGCCCCTGACGCCGCCATTCGCGCCGCGGAACCCCCTCCTCGCCTCTTCCTCAGCAAGGGCCTCTTTGCCCTCATCCCAACCGCCCTCTTTCATACCCATGGCCTTCAGCTTGCGCTCGCGGTTGCGGGCGCGCTCGTCCTCCAGCTTACGGCGCTCCTCCTCGCCCCTGCGGCGGCGCTCAGCGTCCTCTGCGCGGCGTCGGCGGGCCTCCTCCATGCCGCGGGCATAGGATTGGGCGTGCTGCTTCTCGTCCTTCTCGGCCATCTCAAACTTGCGCGTCTTCTCTGCGGCCAGGAGCTTCATCTTGGCCATCTTGGCGGCAAGCTCAGCGTCGGTCAGCTTCTGCCGCGGGTTGGAGCCAGATTTGATGCGCGCTCCGGCGCCGGCGACGACATTATGGGCGGGGCCCGTGGCGGCGGAGGACGAGGGCGCGGGTTGCTGCTGCTGCTGCTGCTGCTGCTGCTGCTGCTCTTGCTGCTTTTGAGAGGTCGAGGATGATGCCGGACCAGTAGGCGCGTTGGCGGGCGGCGACGGCGAGGCGGTTGTGGCATTTGTCTGTGAAGAAGCTTGCGGTGTGGGTTTGCTGGCGGCCTTGGCCGTGGTCGTCACTTCCGTCGTGGGTGTAGTCGCTGGTTTGTCGGCCCAGCGCGAGGTGGCGAGGGATCTATGTGGACGGACAGAGCTCGGCGTTGACGTTTGCACCGCTGGAGAGGGCTCCTTGTGCTTCACGGCCGGCGCAGCTGCGGCAGGAGGAGGCTGCGATACAAGCTCTGGCGCCGAAGGCTCTGGGTTGAGCGTGTCGTTGATGACGACGGGTGCGCTCTCGACGGGTTCAAAGTCGTCATAAAACAGATCGTCGTCGGTTCGACCGCCAAATTGGTCCTCCATGGCTGCGGGTCTGATTGTAGCGAAAGCTTGAACAGTAGTTGACAATGTGCTTTGCGGGGAAGGCGACGTTTGTCCGGCAGATGTTACGTCAAGAGGAAGAAAATGCGATCTGGCGGCTGAGGGTTGACGATGGAGGGCCAGACTGCGGAGGGCGAAGTTTCGGCGGATTTGCTGCAGGAACAGCCCCACTCTAACGTGCGCAACAGGATCGTGGGGTAATGATTAGGCGGCCCAGGTTGACCGTGCTTTTCTTGTCCGCCGCAGAGCCCACGGCGACAGCTATAATCATTGGATGTTTCCCGGCTACCAGAAGATTTATTCAGATAGACGCACCGTGGCCATCGTAGGGGTTTAGCTAGGAGGCACCCGTGATTATACAGCGATTGATAATCGCACTTTTGACCGCTTCCACGCGCCACCTTCATGATGCCCGCGGGTCGTCGGTCGACCACGCCTCTAGCGCAGCTTCAAGACTGTCCCTCAACTCCTCCTCTGTCTTTACCAGTTCCCTACCGTATCGCCTGCAGACAGCCTCCACGTTGCCCGTTCGGGGATACCCATCGAGAACGCACACGATGACTCTCCTCGTCGGGTCATTGACGCAAAGCCCTAGCTCGAGAAGGCTCACGGGCGCGTCGCTGATGGGGTGCATCAGGAAGACGAGCACGTCGGCTTGTTCCTGCATGTCCAGCTCCCACGCGATCTGCTCGGCCCAACGCGCGTCAGAAAAGTTCTCGCGCCAGCTGGCGTCCCAGTCGGCACGCTGTGGATTGAATATCGTGACGCGATGTGCAGTGAGCGACGCCATGAGGCGCTGGCGCCAATCACCTGAAGTGGTTGCGCTGGTACTGCCCCCGAGGAAGATGGAAGGTGTTGTGATTATGTCTTCTGAGGGTCGTGACGGGGCTTGAATGATTGTAGCTCTTGTGGGAGTGGCCATTGTGCCAGTCACCCGGATGGACGTTCAGTTTAGAATACGTGAGACGAGTATTTGGAAGTCTCGTCTACATTCGGGTTTCAATTGGTTGTGGATAGGTGCGGTAATGAAGTGGACGGCATGGAAACTCAAAAGTTTGCTGAGAACCCCGTTTCGCGTCTGCGATCCTACTCAGGTTGATGTCGCCATGTAAGCCGCCCCCGCACGCGGATCATGCTTTGGACGACCACGGTTTTCGCTGCTTTGCTGCTCTGGCAACTGCTTGAACATGCGTTGCACCCAGCCGCCGAGCACCAATTGCAATGCCCTCGAAGCAGCCCCTAATTCGCCATCGTATTTGATATCTTGCAATAGGTCCATCGAGGTCACCCTCTATGAAAGACGGCATCGAAATGTAGAATCGTTTGTTCAATCCGCACCACGACTGGCGCGAGAAGCCCAAGACACCTCTCACCATCCGACTACCTACGGACGTGGTGCGCCAATCGACTACATATAGCAAATCAGCGGCGGCCGCTCGCTCTCCCTATCAGCATGCCCTCGGATTTAGTTGCTGTCCAGGTAGCGCATTCCTGACCTCTGGTGGTACATTTCCAGGTCAGGTGGAAGAAGACCTCACAAGGCAACTCGTAGATTTTGTCCGAGAACCTGTCCGCGATCGGGCAACATCGGGCCAATGTATTTCCAATCCTTATGCAACTATGTCCCCAGCTAGCGCTGCACATTCGCGCTACAGTATTGGGCTGCTCGGCGCTGACGGCATGGCGCGGCGCGGAGTGGCAGAAGGGCCTGACCTGGCGATACGACGAATAGATCCCGTCCACTGGTTGCTGTTGGATTGAATGTAGGCACCTTTCGGCCCTTTCATGGCCTTTCATCAATGAGATCAGAGGTTCCTTATAGTCCTGGGCTTCTTTGATCTAGACAGAGTCGTCTTTTTCTTTCCGTCATCGCTCTTATCTACTTCTTTCCCTTCCTTATCAAGCATAAGCAGTAGTATGCTCTCCCCAGTTTACAGAGTTAGATCATCGTTCGATGCATGAATAGAGTGCATATTCAACAGTTGTTTCCCATAGACCGCCCGACCGTGATGCATCTAGCAGCGCACGGGATTTGGAAAGACGTTGGCGTGCGACTGATATTGCTGAAGGATATCAAGTAGGCAGCATGCACACATGTTCCAAAAATGAAAGGCGACCGCCTCCGTCGCGTCGCCGTCTGCGTATTCCCTCCCCGAGCATTGGGGCTCTCACAAACTTTATCAACCATTGGATGAAGTTTCTGCTCTGGGGATTGCATGGTAACTAGCAATACCGTCTCTTATCAGGGCGAAGGGCTGTTTTTGGTCACCTCGACGTATCGCCGGACGTGAAATCGCAACGTGGGCGACCCCGTGGTTTGAGGTGGAGCCGGAGCCACCTACCGGGCAAGGAGCAGGTGCGTTGTACTCTGGTGCAGCAGCCATGGCAGATCATATCGCCTCAGGCGATGGAATTGCTCATTGGCCAAGGGCTCAATGTTCACATGTCGTGTCGCTTCCCCGCTTCTGGATTCGCTCGAAGGTTCAAAGCAGAAGATGGATTCTGAATCTACGTTATATACTCATAGGTAATTTCGTTGCGGGCTAAGCCACATACACTCGAAGACACTCCTTCAGCGCTTTGCGAAGGAAACAGTGCAAGCTGTAGCGTGGAAACCTGTAAATATTCCTTTGTGAGCGCTACTGATGACGCGGCACATTGCAGGCCCTAGATTGATGTTCTTGCAAATCCGTCTCATCCCTGGGCCCCTTGCTGTCGGCCAGCTGTTTTATGCAGCAGAGGATGCGGGGTGTTCTGTGGGCTTCGATGCATATGAAGACACTTCCTGACCGCCTAATGCGATCCAGCACATTCATATTGGATACAACATATTCATCTGAAGTTCTCTTGAGCTTTCCAGGTCGCCTGCGAGGATCCCAACCTACCTACAAGCATACTCGTAATGGCGCCAGGGGTAAGGAGTACCTTCGTTGCCCCGTGCTTCTTTGGCGTCCACCCATGTTCCTGAATGTGGCCCGACACGTTCATGGGTGTATTAGGCGGAAACATGTCTCGTCGATGGCTGATTAGATGACGCAGCATGGCAGCCACGGCACCTGTACTGTTATTGATGGAAAGGGGATTCATTTTTGACATGTTTGCCATTCATCATGGAGGCCGTAGAATGCAAAGTGCCGAATTGTAATACTCCGTACGTCCCCCATAAACCGGCCAGTTATCACGAGCCCCCTAATTGGCATTAAGTTGCGCCACTAACGTGCGCTTAGGCCAGGGGACTAGCCGCCCAGAGACTGTCCGTAAAAAAGCCTGTCGCTGTTCCATATTCGTACATGGGAGGCGGGCATGATTTATCGGATGGTCAGGGGATTCCGAGACACCCCTAGACATTGACTCCGTATCCATGTTAGTACGGAGTACGGATAGAGTAGTGAAGCAAGACGCGGCATCTCGGGAATCCACCGCAACTCGGGCAATGCACTGAGCCCCCAGGCATAACAGCCGCTCCTGGGGCCGAAACGCCCTTTGCACCTCTGGCAGTTAAATTTTCAATGTGAATTGCGCAGCATCACTGCTTTGCTCTCCACGCGTCGCCCAATATTTCGCGGCATGATTGGCTTGGCGAGTCGTCAAGTAAGGCGCCTGGCGCTGAGTCTACTCGCCGGTGCTCTGGTCACTTTCTTCTTGATCACCGCAGTGCCGAGGATCGTCGCCTTCAGTCGTATATTCGGGACCCACGCCGGCGTCGCCTTGACGCAGCGACAGGTCCTTGACGCTCATGAGGCTGCGCAGAGCAAGGCGGAAACGCGATCAAGACCAGTGCCTCGGATCATCCACCAAATTTTCCATAATTGGCACAGCCCTGGCAATGAGACGCTCCCGGTTGACTGGGAAGAGACGCGCCAGTCGTGCATCTCGCGGCACCCGACGTGGGAGTACAAGGTTATTGGCCTCACCCGTGGGCCGCCAACATCCGGTCGCATTCAACTATATATCATGAGCATGCTTTGCTGATTAGTTGAACACTTAGCTGTGGACCGAAACGACGTCTCGCAACTTTATTAAAAATGAGTACCCATGGTTTCTTAAAATTTACGAAGGCTTCCGGCATCCTGTTCAGCGGGTCGATACCCTTCGGTACTTTCTCATCCGGCACTTTGGCGGTGTTTACATCGACCTCGACAATGTAGGTAACTCTACTGGTTTTGTTGACGTTGGCGTTCACATTCGCGTGCAAATTATTATGTTGGCCTATCTGAACCGCTAACCACGTACAGGGTTGCCGCACCAGCCTCGAACCTTTGCTCTACTACCCTTCCTGGATCACAGACGGCGGCCAAGGGGCCCTGAGCAACAACATCATCGGCTCCGAGCCGGAGCACCCCTATTGGATCCTCATGACCGACTCCTTAGAGGCCTGGGCTGCAGACTTCGTCCTACCCTATGTCACCATCAGCTACGCGACGGGTCAATGGTACGAGACCAAGATATGGGAACAGTACCATGCCTCGAAGCCGCGCGACGCACCTGCCTTACTTCGCCTCATGATGGATTCACGCCCGACAGGAGCTGAATGGGTCTTCTTCACGGCGGGAAGGGGCGGCACCTGGGATAACTGGGACAATCGCCTATTTGGCTGGGTCGGTGCACACTTGATCCTGTCAACACTGTGTGGGCTCATGGCTCTCGGGGTAGTCACTGGTGTGGTAGTTCATATTGGTACGATGGCGGTACGGCGCCAAAGGTTGCGCAAGGGGTACCATGTCGTAGCTTAGGTCTTGGGAGCACACAGCTGAGCGAGTTATTCCACCCATGCACGGCCTTTTCGGCGTTTGAACCTGTTTGCCTCCTAAGGTCGAGTGTCATGAGCAAGGTTAGAGGCTTTCACTTGCATGCTAGCATTGGCGGCGTGTGGTGTAATAAAGTCTCGTTTAATGGGAAGTTGTTTCAGTCCCCATCTCATTCAGGTCCAGAACCGCGTTGCCTCCCATATCCATTGTCTTCTACAATGTAGGCAGCCGGGGTATAATATGGGTCGACCATACAGAGCTCCTCTATACAGCCTCCCTTAGCAAACGCCTCTTGGTCGCGGCGCCAGCACTGGAGCACGGCAACAACCGGCTTGTATGTACCGATAGCGTCAGCGGACACAAGTGACGTAAATGTGGTCCCACCTTTGAGGCTGCCGGATTAGCCGCGAACACGATGACATCAGGCAATATCGTATTGTGCTTAATCATTCCTATCGGCTGAATGCATTCCTTGGCAAGCCGACTTTCAGCAATTGCGGAGAACAGCCAGTAATCGGCGCGGCCGGCATCTGAGGCTGTGTGATGTTATCTAATGGCCAAGATCAGGCGACTTTGCTGAAAAGTAAAAGTCAATATCAGTGGGCTTCTACTTCAATCTTGAAGGTTGGTTTCGTTGGAATGCTGTAACCCAAGTGCCGCTTACTTGTATACTATGTTGCCCCGGTGAACTCCTTACGTAGTTTTGTCGTTATGACACCTGCGACCTGATTCTCCAGACATCTCTCTGAGCTACCTGAGGACACTGTATAAGTATGCAGCGCATCGCAACACTCACAAGACACAAGCTCCTGCAGCTGCGGCACACAACACAAAAGCACTTCTATCTACCTATCGCGAGACGTTTGTGCACAATGAAGGCACTCGTGTACAATGGCGCCAATTCCGTTTCACTGCAACAGAGACCCGCGCCGAGCATTGCATTGCCTACCGACGCCATCGTCAAGCTTACTAAAACCACAATCTGTGGCACGGATTTACATATTATCAAAGGGGATGTGGCGACCTGCCAGCCTGGACGGGTCCTGGGCCACGAAGGTGTTGGCATAATACACTCAGCAGGCTCCTCCGTGGCGCGCTTCAAACAAGGGGACCGCGTCCTCATCTCGTGCATCTCGAGCTGCGCCGTCTGCGAATACTGTCGCAGGGGCATGTACAGCCACTGCACCTCGGGTGGCTGGATATTGGGAAATACCATCGACGGCACGCAAGCCGAGTATGTCCGCATTCCTCACGCTGACTCTAGTCTTCACCGCATCCCCGCCGGTGTAGACGAAGCTGCTCTTGTAATGCTTAGTGACATCTTCCCCACGGGACTGGAGTGCGGTGTTCATAACGGCAAAATCCAGCCCGGCGCAACGGTTGCGATTGTTGGGTCTGGACCGGTCGGCTTGGCGGCACTGGTAACAGCGCAAATGTACTCGCCGTCCAAAATCATCGCCATCGACTCCGACGCCGAGAGGCTGAAGGTGGCAAGTCGGCTCGGGGCCAGCGACACAATTAACAACGACAAGGAAGATGCTGCGGTCAAGGTGAGAGCGCTCACGGAGGGCAAGGGCTGCGATACGGTAATCGAGGCTGTTGGCGTGCCCGCGACTTTTGAGCTATCTCAGGCGCTGCTTGCCCCCGGAGGCGTGCTGGCGAATGTCGGTGTCCATGGCGCAAAAGTCAGCCTCGACCTACCGTATCTCTGGGACAAAAACGTCTGTGAGTATCCCCATGCGGGTAGTGCTTATTGCTGAATGACGATGAAACTAATCGTGTCCTCGAATCAAGCAATCACGACGAGACTTGTTGATACGGTGTCAACTCCTATGCTGCTGAAGCTGGTTGAGTCTGGCAAACTAAAACCTTCGCAGCTAGTAACTCATCGTTAGTAACCCTGCACACGCTCAGAGTACGCGAGTAAGCTTTAACACACCTTGGTATTCTAGACTTCACATTTAGTGCGATAGAGGAGGCGTATAAAACATTCGGAGAGGCGGGCAAGACCGGCGCGCTGAAAGTGGTGATTGACATGCAACAGGAATTGAGGGGTCAGTGATTCCTCGTAGGGATTCTACTTCAGGGAATCTTTTAATGGCAGGTTGGGCTGAAAAGGAGCAAGGCCCGACATTGGGATTCAAGATGACTGTGATTAGGCGAAGCTTAACGGCGGTTATGCTAGGACGAAGTGATGAGTTGGAAAAAGTCCAGCTAGAAAGTAGTCAGACTCATCATTTGAATGGCAGTGCACCAAGATGATTGAGGAAACATTCTACAAGACCATTCCAGTTCAGTCAACGATAAGGATCTAGTACTTGAGATGGAACAACTGCGTCCATTCTCATGGTATCTAAACCCGCGACATGATCTCATCAATTTTGCACAGCAGACCAATAGTGCTTTTCGAATTCGCAATGAGCGCCGACCGGGATACAGATCTCGTTCAGGGGGGTTAGATTCCATACCGCAAATTGAAACGGTCATGGCTCTGGCTACGCTCAAGGTTGCAAGCTGATAGTCGGTGAAAATCAACTCCAAATCTTTCTTTCTTCTTCCGGTTGGTGATTTTCTGACATGCTAAGCTACCTGGCAGAAAATACTCGCGATCTTCTAGAAATTCCAAGATTCACGCAACCTGTGTCTTCCTGTTATTTCGGAAGAAACTTGGATCCTAATATAGCTATGCCTGCGAAGGGCCGCAAAACACATGTCAAGGTCCGGAAACACTGAGAAAAGTGCTGGATGGAATTGATTGTGCTGGTCAGCTCGTTGTTTAGCTGCCGCGGCACCCGAACAGGCTGAATGTTGCCACTATAGCCACACCTCCCAAGGGCCGCACTCCGGAGGGGAGGCTTTCATGGCCATTGTTAGGATAATTCAAGGAGTATTTGCTTTAAGATCCGCCCTGATGGGAGGCAACTGACCCGTCGGTGATTAATGGGAGTGAGGAGCCCCCCAGTGGGGTTTTGAGACGTGGAAGGAGGGTGAGAATGCGAACAACATAATTGGAGCAAATGGGCTGTCAAATGGGGGTATCGCTACGCCGAACCACAAACTACCGCAAATCTGAAAATAGTTGGCTACTGCTGTAACTTCATAGTGTAGAAAGAGTTTGTTTGTGATTATTTGACACTTGATCAAGCCAAGGTCCGATTTGCAACAGTACTTACGCAGACAATATAAAAAGGGGGTAGTACAGCCATAAGCTTCTACTGCTCGATCAAAGATGATAGGTCTCCTAAATATTTCCTCCTCCTGCCGTTCATTGGCTACGACTCACCAACTCCTCTTGGATCGAGGTCCCTTGGGCAACCGTCCCTGTGACATCGTCACAAAAGTTGAAGTACCTGACGTATACGCCGTGCCAATCGCTGACGAGATATTGTGCGGGAACTGGGTCTGAACTGTTGAGGCGATTGTGTTGTATGTAGCTGCAATTCTCGATGAATTGGCGGCAGAGTGGCAGGGCCCGGTGGACAGGGCTCCAGTGGAGAAAGGCACGAGGCTGTGGGTGCCGGCGTGGCAGGGCTTTCCGCTGTGCTTTTTCCGGCAGATCGACTGTCCGGTAATGATGTTGATGATGATGATCTCGATGTTGTCGCCGCCGCCCCCGCCGCCCCCGCCCGACACTGTCTTTGTTATAGTCTGGTAGACACTTTCAACCACAGTCTGAACTTGAGGGGGTGCAGGAGGGACGGTGACTGTGACTGGTGGAGCCGTCATGATATTTTCGCCCAGTACGGTTGAACTGCCTGAAGCAAGGGGATTCACTGTGACTGTAACAACACTTGGAGATCCCGGTGCCGCAGGCTCGGGAGGAAAGCCGACTTGGCCAACGGTGACAGTCTGCTGGGATGGCTGAATGCTTATGGGGGGGTTGGCGGCGATAGCCTGAGGGGCGTATTCGGACGCGCCTCCTAGCTGCATCGTCTTGGTCACAACGTTTGACTGTACGCCATCCGCTGGAAGGATTGGTGACGGCTGTGGAGCATCGCTCATGACATTTGGAGGCCGCGTTTCTGGACGCGACTGAACGGTACTCGTTATAGTGACCGTAGCGCGCGTTGCCGTGACGGTCTGTTGAACGGTCACAGTCTCCGCATTTGCGGGAGTAGCAAATTCTGTGATGGTATCTGTCTCCGTCTTAGAGGCAGCTGCCGGTTGAGTGACGGTGAAAGTCGTCGTAACTTCATTGGGAGCCGCCGGCTGAGTGACGGTGACAGTCGTCGTAGCTTCATTGGGAGCTGAGCAAGGGCAGCATTCAGTGGTAACCTGACGTCCATGGAGTCGTCCGAAGCGAGCCTGAACCGGACAGGCCATAGCCAACATGGCTACATAGAAGAGGCGGCTCATAGTGAGGACGGTGAAGTCGATCAGCCCCTGATCAAAAATGTTACTGAGCGGATGGGAAATATAATCCGATGGTATCTCCGGGAGCAGAACCCAATGGAACAATGATGGCGTGAGGAAAATATGTAGATTTGAGGTGCGGCGACTACGTCTTTATATCCGTATCTACGATGCAACCAGGGATTAAATCTATACGCTTCAGAGAGATCCTTCCCTTGGCATCCCGCGGCAGGGCCGGCATCGAGAATGGAATAGCAATAACAAGGAGGTCCCTTTGCCCCTTGAATACTCAAGTCCATCTAGATAGTGTGCTGCTGAAACTAGGCACCCGCCGTCGCAAAACGCTAGCTCTGCGGGAGGGAGCTTTTGCGGCAGGGAGACGAGCTCGCCCGCGGAAGCTTGCAGATGCTGCCGCTTTCAGGGCGGAGCAAAGGGAGGTTGGAGTCGTCCACACCCGAAGCAAACTAGCATAGGTGCGCATATATCGCTGTCTGACCTGGGCCACGGCCCTCATACTGTGGGCCAGCGATGGAAAGAAAGCGTGCAAAGCGTGGCAGTGGATGAGGGCGTCTACTCTGACCTCGAGGTGCCACGCTCCGTAACGAGGAACGGCAAGGGGAGACAGGGAGGTACGTACCGAATCCGCCGCGAGGCTCCCGTCGCCATTGCGGTCCGCTATTTACCCGTGGCGCGAATCGCCGACCCACCATGCCCGAAGCCACCAAATGGCGAGGCAAGCGCAACCTCCCTCAGCTCGACTCGACGTCACCCGACTCAACAGCCCAGAAATCGCCGGCGCCGTCTTCGTGACGAGCATGCTATCGAACTGCTGAACACGAACCTCGGACCAAGTCCCCCCGGCCACGGATCCCCGGGTGCGACGCCGTATCTCCAGCCACCATGGGAGCCTGCCAATCGTGCCTCGGGCGGCGCAAGAGGGACGACTATGACGAGGTGGACGGCATCCGCGCTGTTTGGACTTGAACCGGCACTGACCATATGGCAGAGCGAAGACAATCGGCTGCTGTACGACGACGGCAACGGCATGCAGTATGGCAGCTTTGGCGACCCCGCAATGGGCGGCGATGACACGGTGGAAGCACAGCGCGAGAACGACGCGCTGCAGAGAGTGGTGGCCAAAACATCCAAGTCCGTCGCCCCGTGCTGGCCCCCGTCTTGTGTGGAAAGGCGCCGCTAATCGAGGCGCAGTAACATGGTTGACGTCTTTGAGATTGCGCCTCACGACTCGTCGGCTCGTGGCGGTGCCACGACGCCTTTTGCCTACGCCGGCCAGGGCGCACGCGTCGCCCGCTACCAGCATCTGGTATCGAAACTCAGCACCGACGAAGACGGCGATCCTGCGGGCGTAAAGGTCGACTGGCTGGACGAGGACGACACCGTTGAGCTGCGGAGCAATCGGCCGGCGAGCATCAAGACTCTCGACGACGAGAATGGCGGGCCGCTCGTGGGGACCTTTGCAGACGCCGCGGCGGCCATGAAATGAATACGAGAAAACGGGTTCCTCGCGCCTTGCCGCCTTGCCGCCTTGCCGCACGGTGGTGAGGCCGTCTGCTGCGGAACTGAACTGAGCTTATCTGGCACCATATTACAGCACCCTCATGCGATAGAACGAGAGAGAACACTCACGACAAGACGGGCTTTTTTTTGCTTTGTCTTGAGATACCTTGATATACCCAGGCCTGCTGCGTACGTGGGAGGTTCCACAACCGCACCCCTGCTCGGCGCCAAGCATCCAATTCCAGCAAGCAAGCAAGCAAGCAAGCAGCATGAAGCTGGCTATCTGCTTTGAAGGTGGCGGCGACTGCGACGGCAGGACTGTTCAGTTCTTTTCTTTCCTCTGGTCCTATATTCCGAGCCTTTTTTTTTTCGTCATAATGTGCGCATTACCAAGCACTTGTACAAAAGGAATCGAAACACACCAATCGAATGGCAGGTGCTGCACTGAGCAGGGGTCTCGACATGCGCTATGTGGACAAGGTGGAATATTTGTCGGGCGGAGACTGCCTTTCTCATCCACCATAGACGCAGAAGAACAGCAGTGACAAAGAGCAGCTCCTTTCTACACCGCAAAATGCCCATTGAGCGTCAGACACGTGCGCAGAATTCCCAGGTGGAGCGCGTTAGCTGCCCACGAACCCACGTCCCACGATGTTCCTAGTTGATCACCCTCGGATTTGCCCTCTAGTTTCGTGTTTCTCCGGCTTCGGCTCGCACCGCGGCCTAGCTCCCTGGCCCCATGGAGGGGCGGACCGAGCAAGGATCCTGCCGCTCTCTCACCAAGCCTTCGGGACGTCAGAGGCGAGGCATTCATGGGCGGCCGGGCCAGGCTCGCGACAGCTGAGCCTTCAAACAATGCGAAGCGCAGCAGCAGAGAGCCGAGGGGGTCGCCGGCAAGCGGCGACGTCAAGGTTAGGCCGGCTTCATCGATGCCAAGCTCTCGGACAGGTAGGTACCCTGTAGGGCCAATGCCGGATGGTAGCACGGGCTCCGTAAGGTACTCGTGCCAGCAACTTAGGGGTACTGCTTTACGACCACTGAACGACGACAACGACGACCACCACCACCACCACCGATGTCCACGGTCCATTGATGAGCCCCCGACTTCTTCTCCACTCCCCTGGCAGCAGCACGCATGCAGCAGCAACTCCCGCCCTCTCGCGTCCCTCGCCCGTCACGGTACCAGGCAACTGGGCCGTCTGGGGCGCTCCCGAAAAGTCTGCTCCCTGACGACTCCAGGCCCGCCCAACCACAGGCCCGTTGCATCGGAGCCCCCGAGCCGGCGTTAGAGCTTCCCTCGCGCCTCACCCCTCGCCAGTCGCCGCCGCCGCCGCCGCCGTGGCCGGCGACCCCCGATGCCTCCTCTGGGTACCTACCTAGGTAGGTAGCTCTAGGTTAAGGTACCTTAGGTATCCATATGCCACAGTGTCCGCCCAGTGGGCGAGTCTGCCGAGTGCTGACGCAGGCGGCCTCAACCCCCGGACAAGCGAGCCCGCCGCACCATCTGGGCCCTCCGCCAGCAGCAGAGCGGTCGGGCGGCCTGGAAGCAGACGGGGAGTCGGTCGCCGGTGGGACGGGGTGCTGCACGCGCTGGCTGTGCCGCTGTGTGCCAGTGCCTGGGCGTCTCTGCACGCCGGGCCATGACTGAAGCATGGCTACCTCAAGGTACCTGGGTACGAGGTCCACGGATACGTACTCCGTACTCGCAACTTGGATGCGGATGCGGGTCCCGCAGATTCGGCTGCTGCAGTCAGCGCCGGGTCTCCGTTGGTGGTACGTCTCAGTGACAGACAGTCGAAAGGGCCGCTCGGCGTTAGCAACCCCCCCGGCCTCGTTTCGTCATATGGATTCAAGCAAGCAAAAGCCCTCCTGGGCCATTTTGCAATATCGACGGCCCACACGCAGTCGCCCACACATCAGTTTCGAGCCAGTGCTCCCCAATGTTACACTCATCGTGTACAGCTGCCGCCGAGCAAGACTAGGTGCCCTTTTTTTTTTCTCTATTTTTCTTGCGTGGGTGCACAGGTATCCTGGAGAGGCGAGCCTGAAGGAGGCTGCGTACTCCGTACCTACGTTCGAGAAGCACGTTGCCGACCCAACTAGAAGGGGCATGGAAGTCGATAATCCCATAACACATTTGTTGAAGACAGAAAATATGGCACTCTCAGACAGGAATATTTCCTCGTTTGATGCTGCGGACCACGAACAGCAGCATTGGCCTTTTCGTTTTGCCCAGTTCCCTGTCGTCCTTCTCCGGTAGGGTTATCAGAAGCCCTGAACGGCGCAGAGGGGACAATCCCGCCTCTGCTCCGTAGGAACCGTTGCCATCGCTGAAACATGCATGCCCCAACCAAGACCTCTTCGAGAACAGAAGTTCTTTCTGCCGGGTGGTGGCATCGCGGCCTCCATTTTCCCCTTCTATGCCATCGAACAATCTATCTTCATGCTTCGCAGTCTGCAGTCAGCCTCCTTCCCCGGCCCCCCATCACTGAACAAATGGTCAGCCACGATGCAACAATCCTCGTCCATACCCAGGGCAAGGCGCAAACAGCCCCTCCATCCGTCGATGCGTCATCTGTCGACACATGCGCCGGTCCCTCCATCGATTGCCCCTAACCACCGAAATTCTCGGTCCCTCTCTTTTTTGCTGGCCCGTTCCCTCCTCCTTGCCCAGCGGGGGGCTCTCATACCTGGCCAAGCGATTGTAGTCTGTGATCGTGTTCCTCGCGCATTCGGTAGATTTGCCCCAGCACATCCTGCATCTCACCACATGTCCGCTCGATGGTCGCGCTGCGGTTCCCTTCCCGTTGCCAGCGCTGCACATCCCGATACATCTTGTCGTACCGTCGCTGCTTCTTCTCCGTGTCGTGGCAGAGCTTACACACGTCGGACTCGACCCTCGTTTCATACACGAGCTTCAGGCCGCACGTCTCGCCCATCCGGTACTCCTTGTTGCATTGCTGGCGGAAATGGCCCCAGCGCCAGTAACCGCAGCTCCAGCGTGTCTGGTCGAAGTAGCACATGGTCGTTCCGCACGTTGGGCGGCGGCAGGTAGCGGGCCGAGGAAGAGAGGGGAGAAGCTGCACGGCGGCCAAGAAGAAAATGTCAGCCACTGGAGCTTGCCAACGATGGAGACCCCATCAGAACCATCCGCCAACAGCAAGGGGGGGTCCCTCTGGGCCTCCAGCTCTCTTTCCCCCGGCTCCAGGAGGCACAGCGGCCTTGTTAGGGGCTATACTCACAACTGATGGATTTGACAGAGGGTTCCAGGTTTGGAAACACCACCTTGCTCCTGGGGGCAATAGGCTCCGGGCTGTTAGCGGCCGGGCCGTGGCTGGCAAACGATTCAGGGCAAGGACCCGACGCAATGCCCCTTTCGATCTGGATCTTGAGTCCTCGATCACCGTCGGTATAAGCAAGCTCTCTCTTTCGCGTGATACTGTCTCTTATCGTCGCGTAAGATGCTTGGTGGCTTTCCCAACTCCATCATGGCTAACCATGCTGGGGATACACAAGCTAACTTATACTTGTCCGACCACAGCGCATTCTCCGTTCGACACTCGCCCTGTCTTCCTTCCCATCCCACGCTTGACGACCTATCTGCGGTGGGACTGTCCGGGGCCAACGAACCGTTTGCCTGACACGGGCCAACAACGTCGTCATTATCGTTTTGCTTCCTGCGGGATAAAAGAGGCTTTGGTACGTGGATTGGGTATCCGTACCTCATGCCCCATACTTTTTTTCTCTACATCTTTATGCATCGCATACACGCCCCCTAGGCTGGCACCGGGGGCACCCCCTCCCCCCTTGCGATGCAGCAAGCTGCGTAAACGCGTTCCTGGACGGAAGAGGCCCGGACGGTGAGCCAGGAAAAGGACGACCAGGAGGTGGCGGGGGCCCTGCTGATGTCGGGCAGGCAACGAAACAGCAAGGCCTGTCTCGCGGGGAGCAAGTCCCTGCAGCATCATCCGTGAAAGCAAACCCAGTACGGAGTACGGTTGTCCTACTTGGCTCATGCTTCTGGCCGGACCACTCGTGCCATCCCGACCCATACCGACGAGAGTGGGCTGGGTCTGGTTCGACCGAGCCCGCTGGCTGCTTGCCACGTCGATACGCTTCAAGGAATGAGTTACCCCATCGGTCGGCAAGACAAAGCCCCCCACTGAACCGTGACGGAAAGACGTCGCCAACGCTGGTGGATGCTCAGACTATAGGGAACCAGGCAGGACCAGACTCAATGGCCAATGGCGGCCCAACCGTCCGACTGCCAGAAAGCTAGCTCGTCACGGCCGATTTGCTGCAGAAAGTCCGCTTGATGATTGGGCATTGACCCTAATGCTCGCCTCTTTGACCCTTTGGACTCATTTGGCCGACGCACACGCACACATGCACGCACGCACACGCACACGCACACGCACACTGGCTCACACCTACTCCCGACACTGACAGGCTACTTCATGCACGATTCTTGCTCCACCCTCAGTCATGTTACTGTCAGGGATGCCCTATGTGCTTGCCGCTGCGGGAACTCTCTGCCTAAAGGCCTGCTTCTTTCCTTCGTCTTCCCCCAATACAGCATGGAGGCGTAAAAGGGGTGGTGTCCCGATCTGCGGCCGTGTGGGGCGCCATAGTTCATCCCGAGGGCGGACGAATGTCAGAGGCCGAGGGCATTCCAACCGCGCAAGCGTGGACCTTGGACAGTTCGATTTCGGTGTATACCAGGGTCTCGGTTCGTATAAGGCTGCCCCTGGCGAGCAGATGCCTTGATGGACGCCCAGCGGACTGACCGCAGGCCGTCGACAATACGCACCCCTCCATGTCCCATGGCGGTATCACGATTTTGCCTGCATTTAATCTTATCTCGGATCACCTGTATTGGAACCACACTTATGCCTTTGGGCTCTTTCATAGAACCTGTCAAAAGTCCTTTGTTCATTATGGCGCCTCGGGTCGATACCTGCCAACGAAGGCGTTCCAGCTCCGAGCTCCCTCCCAACTTAGAGGCATCTATATTGCTGTGACTAGCGGCGAAAGCGCCTCTTTCGGCCATTAACATGAACTTAATAGCGGGACCATTGCAAAACCAGTGGCGGCTATCAAGACCTGGGCATCGAAACCTGCCGATGATCAGCAGCCAACAATGGTCACAACATATGCCAGCTCTGCGGCTGCGGCTCTTCCGCTTGGTCAAGCCATCATGCTGCCTAATCGATGGCCTCCTCGAACCACTTTTCACTGCCCATTTGGGTTTCCCGCAGAAGAGGGGATAGGGGCGCGTCGAAGGCTACGTGAGACCTGCATCTCCGGCAAGCAGACTGTCGGCGAAGGGGAGGGAGGCACGATGCCAGGATAAACGACGGCGCATGTTTCCCCGTGCATATCGTTCGCCTCACATGAATGACTAGATCGTCTGCCAGTGGGGAGGTTCGCGTTCCCCGACGCTTACCATTGGTCTTCTCGTGCGCATTTCGGCTCCGGTGGGCTCTTTGCCCCCTCTGCATTCTTTCCCGGGTCTATTCTCGATTGCAAAGAGGGAGGAGGGGTAGGCTGTGCTTGTAGGCACAAGGCTCCGACAACGTGGCAGGCATCGTCTGGACCCGGAAAGGGGTGGCTCAGGAACTGCGTTACGTCCGGTAGGGCATTCTGCAGCATCCGGCTTCCATGAAATACGGACAAGTTGTACTCCTCCACTAGGCCGCCTTCCGGCAGGCCCTCACTCAATATCTTCCTTTTTCCCCTCCGTATCTGTCTGCGCATGTTTCTACCGCTGTCTCGTCCCCTCAACGACGCACCCCGGGGGGGCGAATCTGGATCTGCTCCGTGGCATAAATGCAATTGCAGTCGTCGGCAGAAGGGCCCGCGATCGCAAACAACTGAAACGGCGCGGTGGAGGGTGGCACTTTAGAGCACGGCAGCCACAGTCACACCGACTAGAATGACGACTAGAAAGGGCCTGCCGAGCGACCAGCACCGTGGCAGGGGGCAGAGGTGTCGGCGCACGAGTGGAGGCTTGTTGAAAGGCCACACGGTCGTCCGTCACAACGTCATTGCCTGCGGCTCTACCAGGCTTCGGCACTGGGGTTGTCGCTGAAACCCTCAATGCTAACATGAGCCTATAGGACTCCAGATGCGAATGCGAGAAGCGCCGTGAGCTCTCCAAGCATAACCCCACGCAGTTTGGGATGACATGGACCTGCTGTTGGGCCCCGGAATGGAGCTATTTTGGGTGCTTCTGCGACCTATACTTTGACCAAGTCTCCGCGAGCCGGGTCAGCCAAGTCCTTTCGATAAGAAGACTCTGCCGCAACTGCAGATACAGGTATGTCATGGGCCGCACCTACGGTATTTGGGAGGGGGGCGTTGCGTTACTCACGCAGCCTCAAATTCAAATGTGGACCATGAAGGGCGGCCGAGATGGCCATCAGCGCGACCCGGATGGCAGCAAAAGGACATCCATGCAGCGGCGGCGGCAGCGGCAGCACGAGTGCGGCAAGAACGGGTACAGGGGCAAGGAGGCAGAAGCAAACCGGCAGCATCGCAGGTCAACGGCGCGGATGCACCACCTACGCACAAATGCACATGCAAGGACACACGCACACACGCGCACGCATGTGCGCACGCTCTTGCACTCTGGCGTGGCCCGTTCCTCACTCAGTTGTCGTACTCCGTACTTGTATGTGCGAGGCTTGTCTTCGGGTTATACACCGTGAAGTGAAGGGCTGCAGTGAGCCAGCTAAGCCCAGTTTTGTGCCGAGGCGGCCGTTGCCCGACCTCGTCCCTTCTGTTTCGGGAAGGGCATGCGTCCTTGCAGCCGTTTCGAAGTCGCGGCCAGAGCTGGTCTCGAAGCGTGGGCACGGGCAGAGGACGGGCGTCTGGTTACATTGGGCCATGATTGGGCTTCCTCGCCTACAAGGAGCAGAAAGCAGATGTGTACGCAGGCGTGGGCCTCTACGCGATCCGTCAACGGAGCCGGTCCCGCAGCTGTTGGCAAAAGAGGGCAAGGTTCTCGGCAGACCGGGCGAAGTGGCAAGAAACCCCCCAGTCGGACGAGCAAACGGAAGGACCGGAAACAGGTGGCCGCTGTGGTGGCCTGCTCCGATGTTCCTCGCTACTGACGTGTTGTGTTGTCGCTGCGCCAGGACCTGGAGCGGCCAGCCTGATCCCCCGTTCAACGGTATTCATGGTCCGCGACGTCGTGCGTGCGAGGACTGGTCCCCAGCGGGCCGGCCCGTTTTTGAAAGCAGCAAGCCGGACAAGGGAGGGAGGGATCAACTGGATATCCGTGCCCGCACTGCTGTCTTGGGACTGGCCACAAGGGTGGAGACCGGCGACCGCGTCGATCGCCTGCTTCTGGCAGCAAGACGAGGGAGCCTGACATCCCGCAAGAGTTTCCGCGAGTTTTTACGCGGCCGTTCAAATTCTTGCCCGCAGCAAGGTGAAACACTTCGAGAAAGAAGCTGGCTTGCCAGCCTCGAAGGTCCGCATTCGCGTTCAATCGGGGCAATCCCGGTCAGCCCTCGGCGGCGCCACATGAATTCGTGACTCTAGTATCTTCCCTGACGCGCACTCCGGAGGTGGAAGCCAGTGTCCCCGACACTGAGACACGGGGACTCGCGCGGAGCAGGTTCGGGGGCGGTGTAGAATGCATGTGGACAGTTTTGAGCCTCAAGACTCGCGGCAACCGCGACCAACGGCGCCGAACCGCTTATATGGCCTTCGCGAATCAAGAGGCGGGGAAATGCCGCGCACGTCGCGATTGGGGGACCAGGAAACTTGGGATGGCCAAAGAGTCGGGACATAGACGAAGCCGATGAGACGTTGGCGTTCAAGGTGCGGCAGTCGAGCGGCGGCTGGGCGAAAAGCCCTGCCCCCCCCCCCCTTTCTCCCTTCGCCGAAGCGCCAGTCGCGCTTGGCCATCGAGGTTGGCCAAGCGTGGATTTGACGGCAACGCAGCGAGTGCCAGCTCTGGAAGTGCGTACGAGTACTGTCCAGAGCCTTGAATCAGGCGGGCTGACACCGAGCTGCAGCCAAGGTTATACAGCTTTTGGCCTGTGGGCCGTGTCAACGTACTGCTGGGCTCGGCCAGGCAGTGAACTGACGACCAGCCCCTACCCTGTCCTAACAACCTGACAACAAGAGACAAGGCGGTGGCGCAGGTTTGACATGCATGAAGTTGTGGGTGAAGAGCGTATGCTGCCACATGAAGCCGCGAACCAGGGGCAAGGCGCGTGCTGTCTGGGTTTCCGTTGTCGCCGCATGCGAGGCCGTTGTGGCGACTGATTGGTCCGGCTGGGGTCGTGCGCCAGCAGATGCGCGGCTACGAGTACTCCGTACTCCGTACGAGTTTGTCGTTTCAACGACTTCCTCTCGGAGGGGGCGTGCGCCTATTGAATTCTTGAGCAACTCGGTCACAGCAAGCCATGGACCTGGGCTTGTCGGCAAAAGAGCAATTGAGAAAGGCTACGACGAAAATCGTATACCACGCAGGTGGCAAGGAGGGCCTGGGACGTGACGTTGCTGAGTTGGTCGAACTCATCCTGTCCGCGCAGTTCCAAAGAGGTTGTAAGCATAGCACATTACAGATTACATGTAATGGACGTTGGCAACCACACCGGACGTGTCATCCAAGCTGCAAAGCCCTGTCTCGGCAGGCTCCGCGTTCGTCGCGTTGTTTGCTACTCTGCCACACTCCACTGCGAAGTACATGTAGGCGCCGGCCTCGAGCACCGCATGTAGCAACAGCAGAGGCGAGGCTGAAGCGCAACCTAAGCCCGACGATATGCCGACTACGAGAAACGGAACCACCATCAGTCAGAATCCAATATGATGGCGGATGACAAAACATTGCCGGCAGGGATCCTGACGGAGACCGGTCTGACGGGGCCGGACGAGGAGGATGGACCGCACGTGCGCGTGGCGGCGCCATGCATTTCGCATCACCGTACGGCATGACGTGACGATCAATGGAGGGTAACCTAATACTCCGTACACGTACGGAGTAAGTACAGCAGCGAAATTGTAGACATGGTGAAAACAAGGAAGGGAATCGAGGACTGCACGGCAATCGATGGATACAACAGAGCCGTGAGTATGGCCGCCGCGTGGGCTCGGGCAACGAAACGGTCGCTTCGGGGTCGCATGGACGGTGCAGCTCTCTGTCTCTTTGCAGGGAGCCGGAAGGGGTCATGGTGGAGAAGCGAGTCCGTATTGTTGGACAAGCGATGGGAGGGAGGGATGATCGGGGAACTGTTCAATGTGGGGTGTTCGTGCTGGTACGATTCTTGAAGTAGAGGCTTTATGCCGGTTCATGGTGGTGACGTTGGCTACCTAGGTAGGGAGTGTACGTTAGGTATACATGTAAGGTTCCTTACCTATGTAAGATAAGGTAAGGTAGGTATAATACAGGTACTCCGTACGGTCTGGTGCTTCGTGCAAGTCGGCGTGGGGACCACGACGCCCCAAATGGAAAGTCCTGTTGCAAGCGACTTTAGTGCCGGGAAGGAAGTCTAAGCTCTCAGGGAGCATCGGCATCATTCGTAGAACGCGACAGCGACGACGCGGCAAAGGCCCTTGCCCTCCGACTCGAACGCACGCATCCACGTTGTGGTCACGCCGAAATGTCCTCAACGGCAACATTTTCTTATTCCAACCGCTTAAGCACGTAGACAATGCAGCAGTAAAGTTGGTGTCCCGCGGGACTGCTAAATTCCTCTCAGACGGCAGTCTCCTGACGATGGACGCCATTGGCGATGGCCCAAGGCATGTGCACGGTGGCCATATTTAAACGGCCGCCGCCGCCGCCGCCGCCGCGCGCTTGGACGTGTCTGGATCCCCAAGCCACCGGCCTGTGTCATGGCGGCCGCGGAAACGTTGACAAGTGATTTTCCTTTGGGCTCTACCGTACTCCGTGCAGGTAATGGGCCGTCTGCCCGAAGCCGCAGCGCCGTCGGGGTTGAAAGGGCGAGGCGCACCTACCCGCGCACCTACCCGCGCACCTACCCGCGCACCTACCCGCATACGTTCACCTCCATATGGAAGGCAGGGTAAGGTAGGCACCGTAAGGTACGAGTAGGCGGTCTTTTGGCAGCAGCTGGGGGCAAACCTGAGGCACCAGGCTTCACCTCATCCATCCATCCATCCAACCAACGACCCCTGACGCCAGCCGCCGGCCATGCCCCAAGATCCCCCCCACCGCCACAATGGATGGATGCCACCCCCGCCAGCGGCAGGCCACTGCTCCACCCGCCACCCGCGACGCGCCACAGTCGTTGACGCACCCCCCCGTTGCTGGGCCCGACCTCACCTCGTAGACCTGCTCAACCTCACTCGCCTCCTCCCTTCGCCAATTCTCCCTCAATGCTCCGCTCCTCGTCCATCGCATCCCATCAAGACCTCGCCTCTCTCCAGCCCTCCAGAGCCGCAACGCCCTTCTCCTCGCCTACGTTTGCTCTGTCGTAGCTGAACGCGCCACACACTAGAACGCTACCTGGGGCCCCGTCAGCAAGACCCGGCGGCCATCACTTGCTGGCCGTCTATCGCGACCTGCCGTCTCCGCCTCCTCTTCCGGGCCGACGAAACGGGCCTGGCTGGTGCGCGGCTGGCGCGAATCTTTGCGGGCGAGCATACCTTGCCGTGGCCTCTGGTGCTCGGGCCACCCGTGCGCGGCGCTTCCATCGACCGGAAGTCGACAGCGGCCATGATGCTTGACGGGGATGGGTGATGTGACGACATCTGACCCGGCTGCATCT
The DNA here is from genome assembly GCA_024340005.1 of Tolypocladium tropicale. Classification (NCBI taxonomy): domain Eukaryota; kingdom Fungi; phylum Ascomycota; class Sordariomycetes; order Hypocreales; family Ophiocordycipitaceae; genus Tolypocladium; species Tolypocladium tropicale. The sequence continues at coordinate 239,136 of JALHBU010000068.1, read as the reverse complement.
TGTCGACATCGCACCCAGCCCAGCGAGCTCGAGACGCGCCTCGCGTTGCCTTGCCTGTCCTGCCGGCGGAAGTGCTTCGCGACGGCATCGGGTAGCCTCGTCTGTGCCGCGTGGTGCAGGGCTAGTCCACACTTACACGCACGCCCGCTGGGTCCAACGTCGCCATACTTCACTCCACCACCGTCACCGCAACAAGCATAAGAGAAACAAACGCTACTGCTGCCGCCGCCGCAAAGCGACACCTAGCCTTGGGTTCTCCTGATTTGGCCCTACCGGGGCCTCGTTGGGCAACTTCCGTGCTTTGGTCTCGGCACGGTCTGCCCACCATGGACATGGATCCCGCAGCGTCGGTCCCGTGTGACGGCCAGCTCATCATACATGCGAACTCCCTAGCCTTGCCGGACCAGGAACTTGTCAGCCTGGTTGCGGCTGATGAGCTGGCGGAGCGATCGACGTCCGCCTGGGCCTGCCAGCTCAGTCCGGGTACCGACAGACCCGGTCGTCACGAACAGGATGGAGCAAGAGATGGGCCATGGACTGGCGACAGTGGCGTTGTTGTGTGGGTTGGCTCGGCCACCTGCCAGGCTTCCCTCGAGCGGCTGCCCAACGAAATCCTGCTCCATGTCTTGGGCTTCCTCGACGTCAATGATCTGCTGTCCACATCCAGGGTGAGTGACCCCTGCTCGAGATCATGAGACGTCTTCATGAAGCCGGTGCCGAGTAACAAGATTTGCCGTCTATTGACACCAACTAGACCAGCCACCTCTTCCGCAGCCTCTCTCTCGCCCCCGTCATCCACTGCTACCGTCTCCGCCGCACGCGCTACACCCTCCCCCCGTTGCTCGCCTCCCCAACACGCCCCTCGCTCGCCGACCTCATCTCACGCTCCATCTTCCTCACTCACACGTCTGTCGTCTCACGCCGCCTGGCCCGCTCACTCGTCTCCATTCGCCTCTCGCGCCGCCTTGCCGCCCGCCCCTCTCCAGAGGCCCTCGTAGAGCGCGCCGTCCTGCCCGTGGAGTGCGTCCCCGGCATGGGCCCCGTCCACGTCGCACCCGCCATCATCGCCTGCCGCCGCGCCGTCGAGAAGGAGCGTGTCAAGGACGGCCTGCGCCGTTGGGTCGCCTCCAAATGGAGAGGCGAGGTTCGCGAGCGCGAGGAGCATGTCAGACAGTTTGACGAGAGTCGTGGTGTCGGGCGCGTCTGGCGGCTGACGAGGTTCTGGGAGCGCCTCAGTAAGGGGGAGGCTCTAATTGCGACTTAGACGAGGCGTCTTTTCAGCTTGTAAGATGAACGAAGTAATATGTGCTCAACCACTAGGCTGGGCCGGACAGTCATGATCATGCGACTTGGAGTAGGATTCAAGGGCCTAGGTAGTGTTTATTCATTTACGGGAGCTGCGTACTCAAGCTTGTATCGCGGTTCATCAATCATCACACCTTGCATTGTGCTATTCCTTGTCAGAAGTGACACGCGGCGACTGAAGGCGGTGTTGTCCGAAGGCGTTCGTGGCCTTGGGAGTCAATGTACAGTATTCATACATGTTGTAGATCCATGGCAGTGCTATCAACACAGACAACGTACGCCCGCCATCTCATGACGTGCGAAACCGGAAGCCATCCCAGTCATCCTCGTCTTCTTCTTCTTCTTCTTCTTCGTCCTCCTCGTCATCGCCCTCGTCCGCAACCGCCGCCTCGTCGACATTTTTCTTGCTCAGCTCCTGAGGCGGCTTACCCGACGATTCCTGCCCGTGGCTCTCGCCGCGTTTCCGCAGGGCTTCCCGCTTCTCCTTCAGCCTTTTGACCCGCTCCTCGAGCCCTTGCATCTCGTCGAACTCGTCTTCCATGGCGCGCGTGGCCTCCTCGCGCTCGTCCTCGATGTCCACGTCGACCTGTGGCTTGCGGCCTCCCTCGGCCTGTCCTTCGGCGCCGGCCGCGGCCGCAGCCGACTCTTCTGCGGTCATGGCGGGCGCGGATATGACGGCGTCTTGGTCGTAGGGTGTGGTTAGGGCGGCAATGTCGGCTTGGAACGCCTCCCACTCGGCTTCGTCCACGTCCGCGGCTGCGGAGTTCGGTACATCAGCGGTTGCGAGCTTGCTGACTTGGCGGGAGGGGAGGGAGGTCGCTGGGCCGGCGGCTTGCGGGGGCACGGAGGAGGCTCCGCTGTGTGTTGAAGAGGACGTGTCGCGGCGGCTCGGTGTTGCTGGCCGGGAGGGTATTTGCAGCTCGACACCTTGCGATGGCGTGGAAGACGTCCTCCGCACGAGAGTGGGCGGCGTGAGGGCAGCCTCTTTACCGACCGATTGCTCCGGTGCAGCCTTCTCGCTCGTTTCTCTACCACTTCCATCGGTGCCGCCCGCGTCCGCCATGTCCCCCCTGCTGCGTTTCCTACGCACGGCGTCGCTCATGTCGACGTCCTCATCCTCGGCGTCCAGCTTCCGCTTCTGCGTCGCGGAAGCGGCATCGGTTCGAGCCTGCCCATTGGCCTTGTCTGCACTCTGTAGCCTCCGTTTGTGGTTCTCGCTCCGGAGGTGGCTGTCCCAGAGAGACTCGGCCTTGATCTGCTCGCGGCAGAGGGTGCAGAGCAACTTGCCTGCGTCGCTGTAGGCAGCGCTGGGGTGCTCTATGCGCCGGGCTGCGCGCTGCTGGCGTAGGAGCGATCGCACGTCCGCCATGGCTCGAGACGACAGGTCGGTTTGAGTGGAAGATGTCGAGGCAGACAAAGGCGGTTGCGGGACGGCCTAGGGGGCGGACAGGCTTCCGAGGACCACTTAGGCTGATGACAGCTTCAATGCACCATCCGGAAAAGTGTTGGGCTCGAAACTATATTAGGAGAGGTCAGAGGATAACGTGTGTGCCAAAGTTGGAGGTGGTTGAAGCTTCGACGGAGCTGCACAGTGCTGGTGAGGTATGGAGACCGGGCATTAGCCGGCGCACGGCGAAGTGACTTCATCTGGCTGACGTCGGAACCTCGACCTCACAATCACCACCGCCTGCCACCCATTGCTGGATCCGCCTCCCTCGCCCCCTTTTTTCAAAGGCGACAGGCGTTGTTCTTGCGTGCGAGAGCCAAATTTCCATCCATGAGCTGAACCAACCCGCGAGCGAGGCTCATCATGGCCGACCCGGAACCGCAGGAAACGCTCTCGCTCGCCTCGACTTTCCCGAACCCGCCGCCCTTCTGGAAGGATTTTACGCCAGACCGGGTCGCTCGCATCCAGGACTTGCGGACCGCGTACCTCGAGGACACGAACAATGAGGCGGACACTGATGCGGCGTTGGTGCAGCTGCCAGGCCTGCCCGACGAGCTGATCTGCCTCCAGCCACCGCCGGAGCCCACGGACGGACGATGGAGGGTCTTTGGTGATCAGTACATGGTAGGGCTCTTTATGCTTCCTTCCCATCCGGTCTTGTCCCACGTGGTGTACTGACGCATCATCTCGCAGCTTGACGACAAGCTCCCCACGCTGGAAGAGCAGGGAATCACCAACCTTCCAGCAACGAGTGCCTCGCCTTCCAAGGACGCCAAACACTACGATCGTGCCTTTGAGCTCAAGAAGCTGGCCAAGTCACTGCTCCTCAACTTCCTCGAGCTGGCGGGCACGCTGTCGCGCAGCCCCGCGGCCGCGGCAGCCAAGACGCAGGATCTGCGTACGCTCTTCATCAATGTGCACCACATACTCAACGAGTACCGCCCGCACCAGGCGCGAGAGTCGGCCATTGAGCTGATGCAGGACCACCTCGATCGCACGCGCGCCGAGACGGTCGCCATACGCACGCAGGTCGACAAGGCGCGCAGCGTGCTCGAGGGGCTGGGGAGCCTGGGGATCGGGTCGGAGCGGTCGCCGGCGGATGGGCCGCGCGAGGAGGGCGCGCGCGAGGAGGTGCTAGTGGCTGAGAGGGAGAGGGAGGCGTGGGCTGCGACGGACGCGGTCTTTGCGTGATACCCGCAGCTCAACAACGGCGTCGTCATTGAGGGAATTGCGGATTGTCCATGGAGATGGCTGTCTTGCCTTGGCCCTTGGGCTGCTATGGCGTCGTGGATAGCGTCGCATTGGCATGGCTGGCGCGAAAATGCAGGCGGGAGGGAGGGTTACGATTTGATACCATGTAAAGGAGCATCTGTCTCTGCGCCGAGGGAATCATGTTGAGGGCGCGAGTAGGCAGAGCCCGCGAGACGGTTAAAGTAAACAAGGTCTTGCATAAGGCACGGCTTGCAGAAGGGTTTCAAGAGCAAGATAGATACAAGGAATCACATAAACAGGCTCCCATGTCCAGGCCATCAGTAATCTCGCGTCCCAGGTCTCCGCTTAGCACCCCGTCCGTTCCTCATCGCCGCCGCCGCTCACAGGATAACGCACGGAATTGGAATGCAGCAGCACTCAAAATCGCCGCAGTCGATGCACCGCGTCTTGCCGTCGGCGGGCTTGACGATGCTTTCGGCGAGGGACGACGCCGAGCCACCGGGTCCGTTGCGGTTGACGAGGTCTTTGCCAGTGGACAAGCCCATAGTGACTGGTGCCGGAGAGTGGTGTGTGGCTGAAGGACTGAAATGCCGATAGCGTGTTGCGGGCGCGAGGTGCTCGGGCGCGATGTCGGTGCAGTGCGAGGCACTGTCAGTAAAGTGATATTTCGGACCAGGTGATGAATCTGGCTCTCAATAAAAGGGTTGCCAAGTTTGAGTATCTGGGTGCGTTGACGACTATATACAACGTCATCGGTGGGGGGGAACAATGTGATTGGGCCTCGCTCCGGAGGGCTTTGCAGCTCGTGCGCACGCGCGGCCCTCGCGAGAAGGACGTGGGTTCAGGGCAGCATCGTGGATTGGTAAATGGAGCGCTTCGCCTTGATGGCATGGCACTCAATTAATTACAGTTTCACCGTTGTGGGCATGGGCAACAGCTGAGCCACCTGCGGATCATGCCAGAGCGGGTCGCTCACGCGAAGGCTGCGGCTTGCAACAATCAGGTACGAAGTGTGCAGGCATGCACGCAGGAGGACCGACGGGAGGGCATGGTCATGACAGCTTTTGCTTCGTCCGCCTACATATGTAGTTAATACACTCAACAAGCTCCGACGCCGTCTGGAGGACAGGGCAGTCCGACGAGAATCGCCCCCGCCAGCCGTTCAGGCACTTGACGTCGCCCCTTGCCCAACGTCACTAGACGAAGGTAGGAAAACTTGGAGAAACATCTTCTCCGAACCACCACCCCAAGTCAAGATTCCAAACACTCCGAGGTATCATTATTCCACCACCCGAGCATCTCCGCCATCGCCCACGAGCGACGCAAGCCTACGCCGGTCTGGGCGCTGCGGCGGCGCCATCCTCGGCCCTCTTTTCCGTTCCCTCCTTCTCCAGAAGGGCGCCCAGGAACTGCAGGTCGTCGCGCGCCCGAGGTTCCCTCTCGTATATCCCCTTGATCACCTCCCACTCTCTGCGGGTCATCTGGTAGGCCTGCGGCAGCAGGAACTGCACCGTCGGCACGCTGATCATGGCGCCCAGGATCTCCTGCGCCATGGCCTGCCCATCCTGTTGGGCCTGGTATCTTTGCGCCTCCATCATCTGAGCTGGCACAGGTGGTGACTGGCTCGGCGTCGGGACACCGGTCGTCGACGGGACCTGCGTCGGCCGGGAATGCTGTGGCGGCTGCGGGATCGGCACCGGCGTGTTGGACTGCATGGAGCCGCCAGCCTGTGGCTGGGCAAACATCCCTTGGGGCGTCGCTGGCGAGAATGCCGGCCCGGACGTCGAGCTGCTCCGCTGCCCCTGCCCGCTGTAGGTGGCGACGGTTGGCGTCGCGGTCGCGCTCGAGGATACTTGCGCGGCCGCCTCCTGGGCTTGCTTCAGCTGCTCGGGCTCGTTACGATAGACAAAGACGGCCAGCAGCATCGGCCCGGGCCGTGACGTGGGGATCCCGTTGTCTATCAGGTTCAGCATGAACTCGGGGTGTCCGTCCGTTCCCTCGCCGGCCGGCACAGGGACCAGGTACGTGTCTCGCACGTTGCCCGCGACCTTGTTGCCCACGACACCGTAGCGCTTCTTGCTGAGGAAGTAGTCGACCAGATTGCTAAACTCCTGCTGAGAGTCTGGCGACACGGGGGTGATGTCGACCACCACGATGTCGGTGAGATTGCTGTACCGTAGGCTGCATAGGTATTCAATGGCGCTCTGTTGCGGGATGCGGCCGGCCACGGTCATCCTCTTCGGGATCAGCTTGGACCACGGTCCAAACATGGCAAAGTCGGCCCCTCCAATGTGCTTGGCCGTGGCCTGGAAGTCAGCGATGGAGCTCATCGTCAGCGACCCCCGCCATACCACCGCTGGGTCGTGCGCCTCCTCTGTGGGTGAATACGGAGGAGACTCGGTGTCGTCCTGAAGCAACCGATCCACGTCTGGGTCGAACCCGGGTCCATTGGTGTTGAGCACCGGTGCAGATGGCCTGCGGTTCTGAGCCAGCGTAGGCGACTTGACCGTCGAAAATACCTTGTTGATGTCGAAATTGGACTGGCTAGGCGAGTGCTGATGTAGGTCTCCTTGTGACGGCGACCGGCCCTTGAGCTCGCCTTGATCTCCGCTGCCCGACTCCCTCTTGACCAGGTGAGGATTTTGTTCACCTGATCCGGCGATGCCGCCTCTGCGAGGCCCGCCGGCCGTGGGTATTGGCGCATCGTTGACGGAGTCCTCATCCTCCACCACTTCCTCTCCTTTATGCGTCCGACGGACTCGGGGGCCAGTGTCCTGCGTGTAGAGGATGGACTGCTTCTCGGCTCGGGCCCTCATCTCCGCCGTCTGCTTCTGCATCTCGGCCGACGCGAGCTGCTCTGACGTCATGACAGCCAGCGTCGCCGGCGAGTGCAATCCATCCAGCAGCCCGTGGCATATCTCAGGATTGTTCTTGAGGTTGAAAGTCAGCGACTTTATCTGCTGAGTGTACTCCTTCTGTCCCTTGGCCACGGGGTGAGTGTCAAACACGGCACGTTCAATCTGGAGGGCAAAATTCTCCGCCAAGCCGTCTTCCGTATCGCCTTCGGGGATATCGAGCTCATTGTTCTTGGCCATTGCCGACAGGACGTGGGACAGAGACTTCTTCAACGCCTTGGCAGGTCCAACTCTTATGCCGGGGAGCTCTGCTATGGAACCCGCCAGGTCGGCCGGCGGCGTGTACTTCACTGACGCGGGAACTATTTCCGATACTCGGCGCACCTTAGGGTTCTGCATATATAGTCAGTCAGCAACTTGTCGGGGTGGGTTTGGGTTATTATGCCTTACCTTTGCATCGGTATCGTGAGAGTCTTCACGCGACTTTCGCTTGCCTTGCTTCGCAGCCGCGTCCTTCTTATCCTTGACAGCCGGTATCTCAGGAGTCGGCGACCCCTTGGACTTGCTTCGGCCTGTGTCCTTGTCTAGATCTTCCTTGGAGTCGCTGTTCCTCTTGCCCTTGGGCTTCCTTCCACCCTTCTTCTTCTTCCGCTCCACTTCTTCCAGCTCGTGAGCCTGGCGGCGCGCTTCCCAAGGCTTCTCTCCCTTGGCCATGCCTTCTAGGAGGTCCTTGTGGTCCTGCGGGCGGCACTGTTCACACCAGTAGTTCTCGGGGATCTCGTCCTCAAAGGAGCTGACGCCCACGCAGACATTATGCTGCCAGACGTAGCACGTCTCGCACGAGATCCAGGCCTCGCCGGAATCCTCGTCTTGCTCCGTGGCCCCGCAGACGCACCGTATGACTTCCTCGGGCTCTTGCGACTCTTCTTGTTCCTGAGCCTTCTTGGACTTCTTGGTTTGTCGGCGCTTCGGCGCGGCGGTTGGCTCGAGTTCGTCGAAGGACTTTGTGTGCTGCCCCTTCGTCGCCCGGACGGAGCGTCGCGGCTCTGCTTCGCCTGTTGTGGCAGCGTCAGTCAATGATCTCACCATGATGGCGCGTCGTCTGTGTTATGAAGGGAGGAAATGTGCGCTCGTCCCTCTCTGGGGACCAGCACTGTAGACTTGGTTTGCTTACCAGACATGGTGCCTGTCGACCGATGGCCAGCTGGCTGGGACGCCGCTCGAATGGAGTTTTGGCTGATTTGAGGACTACTGAGGTGGCGGAGACGCAAATATGCCTGTTTTCTCAAACAAGCATTGGATTTTACGAAACAGACAGCACAACGATCACAACTATAGTGGCGAAACCCCCAAGCTCAATCCGCCTTTGCTCTCTTCAAGCTGTCTCCTGTACCAGATGCGTCGCAGAGTCAACAGAGACCTGAACGACTCCTCGAAACGCGCTTGGCAGGTTCTCAAGAACGCGGAGAAGCTCCCGGGCAGCAGGTGGCGATGTCTGTCGCGTCTAGATGCACCAACTGCGCCGCAGTTAGTAAGCGATGGATGTTGTCGCGCGCGGCCCTGGTGCTGCGTGCCGGTGCGCAGTAAATCGGAGCTACACGCGCTGGGACCTGTAGATGATGGGGATGGTGGAGGGAGGTTCTCCAAGATGTTTGTGGTGGAGGAGATGGTTTGTTCAGGATGGGCGGCGCGCCTCCGAGTAGATTTCCTCTCGACGAATGGAGGTACGTACTGTCCGCCCCACACTCGTAATCGGCGGCACACGCGACAGAAGGTGCTGGACTCGAGCTCCACTGGTTCCTGCTGCCCACCACAGCTCTCCATGACGGAATATCTTCGGCAGAGCTTCGCCCTGACCGACGGAAGAGCAGCCTGAGGTATCCAGCCGAGCTACGCGGCGAGCTGTGCCTAGAGCTTCAACGCCAGTGACGCCAACCAGTGCCTGAACTCATACTCTCAAGGTGGACTCGACAACTCCTGCGACCACCTCCACCACTAGTTCTTCTCTCCTTGATCTGGCATCCGCCGCGTGGAGCTGCGCCGTCGTCCCTCGATAAACCAAAAGAGTCCATCGTTCCGTCCACTGCCCACAATGTCCCGCCGCTACGATTCCAGGGTATGTTCGCGCGCTCCATCGCTGCAGCAACCCATCTTGATCTCGAGCTGACCAGGTCAGACAACCATCTTCTCTCCCGAGGGTCGGCTATACCAAGTCGAGTACGCGCTCGAGGCCATCTCCCATGCTGGAACTGCCATTGGCATCCTGGCCAAGGATGGCATCGTCCTCGCCGCAGAGCGCAAGGTTACCTCGAAGTTGCTGGAGCAGGACACGTCTGCGGAGAAGCTCTATGTTCTAAACGAGTATGCATGACACCGCGGGCGGCGCCAAACTCCGAACCAATGTTTCTGATGCGAGATTCTAGCAACATGATCTGCGCCGTTGCGGGCATGACCGCTGACGCCAACATCCTCATCAACTACGCCCGCCAAGCCGCCCAACGCTACCTCCTGACCTACAACGAAGATATTCCTTGCGAGCAGCTCGTCCGACGCCTATGCGATCTCAAACAAGGCTACACACAACATGGAGGTCTCCGGCCGTTTGGTGTCTCTTTCATCTACGCGGGCTGGGACCCGCGGAGGCAATTTCAGCTGTATCTCAGCAACCCCTCAGGCAACTATGGTGGTTGGAAGGCGACGAGCGCGGGAGCCAACAACGCTAGCGCGCAGAGCTTGCTGAAGCAGGATTACAAGGAGGACTGCACACTCAAGGAGGCCTGCGCCATGGCTGTCAAGGTGCTGAGCAAGACGATGGACTCGACGAAGCTGAGCAGTGAGAAGAGTAAGCTACCTTGACGCATGCCGCCGTTTTGGATCTAATTGCTGACTTTTGTGTTCCAGTCGAGTTTGCCACTGTAGGACAAACCGAGGACGGCAAGATCTACCACCGACTCTGGAGCGCGGACGAGATCACGGCACTGTTGAAGGAGCATGACTTGGCCAAAGCCGAAGATAGCGAAGACAAATAGAGAGCTTCATGAGCCACGATGAGATTGATGGGAGGACTTGAGGATAAGGCTGCTGGTATGCGGCCCTTGTAACAATATAAGCGATATACACATGCCGTGAAGGTTCCTGGCAATGGCACTCCGGGCCTCCGTCTATCGCATATGCCCGTACCAGTCGCAATTAGTCCGTTAGACCACATGAACACCGAAAAGCCGCAGAGCGGCGAGGTGTACGCGGCGCTAATGGTCTGCCTTTTAGCTTCATCGGTAGACCTATTCCAGTTTTCATCAGTCTCACGCGGCTTGTGCCCCTTCTAGTTCAATCTCAGAGCCTACATCGACGCTGGCCTCCTCCACGTCCCTGACGCGATGCCATCCTTGAGCCTGGGTATCCGCACCTGGTGGCGGATGAGGCTCGTCGCACCTAGGGCTCGAAAGCTTGGGCCAGTGTCTCCTGTAGCTCCAATACGCAACAGTCATCCCTAGCGCCGAGCCGACGCACACATCGTAGACGTCGTGACGGTAGTCCTCGCATCGTGAGATGGCAATCAATGCCGCGCCAACAAGCGGCAGCAGGCAAAGTAAGGCGCGGCTGAGATCCCGGCCGCCAACGGCGTAGTGGAAGACGTGCAACTGCCCTGCAAGAAAGAGACTCAGGAAGCCCAGGCCAGCAAAAGAAAAAGACGAGTGGCCGGACGGGAACGAGCGCCATCCGTCCTGCAGCGTGTGGTCGTTCGTCGTGGTGCACACGTCGAGCGTCACGAGTACGTTAGGTTTAGTGTCCGGCGCCGGGTGGCAGCGGTCAAGCAGGTCCGGGCGAGGGCGGCCGACGGCGTTTTTGATGATGTCGGTAAGGACAGCGCTGAGACATACGGCAATGGCGAATGACAGGTACGTGACCTCGTGCTTGGCGGCGGGAGACCGGGTGATGAGGTTGTAGGCGATCAAAATGCCCAGCGGGATGTACAGGGCGTAGACAAAGTTCATGGCTGCGGGCGTGAGCTGACTGCGCGGCCCCGTGTAGAAGTGAGCTTGGAAGATACGTACGCACAGAGACGCGCTCATGGGTGGCATGGGGATAGGAGATGTTGAGGTCGTTGATAAAGAACATGCGATGAAACGGTGTCACGAGCTTGACGAGCTGCGAAGCAGGCGTCAGCGGACGGGAGCCCTCTCAGCGCTTTGGCGGCTTCTCACCAGGATCCAGCTTGTGAGGAGCACGATGAATCCGACGTAGTCCGGAGCATGCGTTGTCTGCGGCCGTCAGTCTCATGGTTGGAGAGCACTGTTGAGGAGCCATGAGCAGCTTACTCTCCACAGCCTCCCTAAAGAGGACTTCGGAACCGTCGAGGCCGCGCTGCTGCGTCGTGCAGGAGCCATCGTGGGTGCGTGAACGGGGCCAACTCTCTCGACACCCTGAAACTAACGCAATTGACCTGACGCCATGCGACAGCGTTGCTCGGATACCTGCGAAGGGAGGTGAGATGAGCTGGGCGTGAGGTTGCGTGGAAGCGCTAGCAAGGAGCCACGGTAGTCGCCGGGCTTAGGACGGGGTCTCAAGTAACAGTTCCAAGCTAATTACTGCAATGGACCTATCCCAGTCGACAGATGTAGACGGTGCGCTGTGGCATATTTCAAAATCATGAAGATTTTACATGAGCTCGACAGAGTCGAAATCGTCTGCTTTTAAAAGTAGGTCTCAACGAAAAGACATCCAAGTTTGTTGCGGTCGAGATCGTTTCTAAACGCAAATGCGGTGCAGGGTAGCCACTACTCCCACGTTCATGTTCGCCCCACTATAGCCGAAGCTCTGGTCTTTTTTGGCTGTTGACATCACTCACGCTACTGCATCACCGGCGAGCGTGCGACATCAAACCAACCTGAACGCCCAGGTGATGAGGCTACTCGCAACGATTGAAAAGCATGCTGAAGTCGACATACAAGCCATCCGCGGCTGCAGCTGCAGCAGCGGCACCCCTACCGCCAGGCTGGACTGAGCACAAGGCGCCGACGGGCCACTCTTACTACTACAATGCAGAAACCAAAGAGTCGACGTACAAACGACCTGGCCTGCCTGTTGCGCAGCCCGAGCCCACACCAGCAGCTGCACCTGCGCCCTTCCATAACGTCCCGAACCTGTCCGACCCCAACGTTGCCAATGCCTACCTGGCACAGTTCAAACCGCAGCCCTCGTCGCATCAGCGCGGTGGCTTGTTCGGCGGGCGAGGGGGACGAGGGGGCTTCGACGGACGGCCCCGGCCACAGCCGATAGATAAGCCGCGGAGGAAAGAGGCGATTCCGGGGTGTGAGCCGTGGATTCTCGTCTACACAAAGTACTCGCGGCGCTTCGTATACAACCCTGTCAAGAATGCCAGCTACTGGCGCATACCAGAGAAGCTGATGCCCGGCATCTTGGAGCTGGACAAGGCACGTATACGCGGCAAGGCTGCTGGTGAAGCAGATGGAGGCAAGACAGTGACGGGGGAGGAAAAGGACGAAGCAACGAATGCGGAGCCGCACGATGCTCATGCTGGGGATAGCTCAGAGTACGAAGAGGTCGAAGTGACAGATGATGAGGACGGCGGTGATGACGTCGACGGGCAGCATCCCTCCAAGCGGCAACGAACAGGCGATACGTCAGGAGAAGACGATCAGGATGGGCCGATCGAGTTCACCGAAGCGGACATTGCGGCGCAGCTGCAGCTCATGGGCGACGAATACGGACTCGAGCCTGGGGATTACGACGACGGAAACATGGACGACTGGCCCGAAGGCACAGAGGGCCTGGAATTCTCTGAAGACGATGCAAAGCTCCTCTTCAAGGACTTGCTCAACGACTTCAACATCAACCCCTTCAGTCCCTGGGACAAGCTCCTGGAGGAGGGCAAAGTCATCGACGACCCGCGGTACACGGCCCTGAGCACCACCAAGGCCCGCAAGGAATGCTGGGACGAATGGATGCGCGAGAAAATCGCGGAGCTCAAGGAGCAGCGAGCGAGGCAGGAGAAGACAGACCCCAGGATCGCGTACATGGCGTTTCTGCAAGAAAAGGCGACGCCCAAGCTTTACTGGCCCGAATTTCGGAGGAAGTACAAAAAGGAGGAGCCGATGAAGGACATGAAACTGTCCGACAAGGATCGCGAGAAGGCGTACCGGGAGCACATCAACCGGCTGAAGCTGCCGCAGGCGACGCTACGGTCCGACCTAACGGCTCTTCTGAGGGCCCAGCCGGTTCACCTCCTTCACAACAAGTCATCCTCGACTACTCTACCAACGCAAGTTCTTACCGACATAAGATACATATCGCTCGATGCCAAGGTGCGGGACCCGTTGATCGAGGCGTACGTGCAGTCGCTTCCGCCGCCGCCACAGGAACCCAACGCCGCGGCCGAGGATGACGCCGAGAAGCGCAAGGAGCGGGAGGCGCGCGAGAGGCGGGAGAATGCGCTGCGCGAGCGAGACCGAGTGGTGGAAGAGCAGAAGCGCCGTCGTGAGAGGGAGGTTGCGGCGAGCAAGGCGCGGCTGCGGGAAGGGGAGCGGGAGATTGAGGTGGCAATGCGGGTTGACAAGAAGGGGCTGCAGAGGCAACTGGCGCAGGGGCGACCTGAGTCACAGGCGAATGCGGAAGCGGAAGCGGAGGGCAAAGATGGCTCGCCCTGAGGGGATGACGCTCAGTTTCTGAGTTGATAGGATACAATCATCTGTTCGTCACAGTTCTGAGAAGAACCGGTCTGCTCGTCTCTTTACATCTTCCGCACAGGACGCAATGCCCTCGGCCGTCGTGACGCCATCTTCAGTCACGTAGTGATTTATCAGGCCTGCAGACACCCACTCAAAGTAGACATTCTTCACGGTCAAACCACCTTCTTGCTGGCCACTGCCCCAGCTGCGAGACACCTCGGCCGGGTCATTGTCCTCGTGGCCCGGAGGCTCAAAGGGCAGTATCTTCTCCTTGTCTGCCAGCGCGACGACCTTGACGCCCGGCGACACGTGCCGCGCGGCCAGCACGGCAGGCAGAGAGCCCGTCTTGTTGCATACGTTGCCCGTGCGGTCGATGAGATCCGCCCCGAGGAGCAGCACGTCGGCGCCTTGGGCGGCGAGGCCGGCGCTGGCGTCTGTGTGGACCGTCACAGTGGTCTGGCCATCGGCAACGGCGGCGAGGGCCCGGGCCGTCTTGGCGCCTTCGAAGAGGGGGCGGGACTCGAGGACATGGATGTGTAGGGGGCGGCCGCCTTGGACGAGGGCGTGGGTGAGGGAAGCGTTGATGGTTGAGGAGGCGGAGAGGGTGACGATATGGATGGGCTTGGACGCCGAGGGAGAGAGTTGTGCGAGGAAGTTGGTGAAGGCATCGGCTATCTTGACGCTCGAGGCTTGTCTCTGCTGCGCAAACTGTCTAATGGCTGCGATGGCGTCGTCGACGGAGCCCGCGGGCAGCGCGAGCCCGTTCCCGGACGGGAGCTTGGCCTCGATTATCTCGAGACTGGCCAGCACGACGCTCAGGATCGGCGCGCCCATGCTCTCGCGTCCGTTCTTCCACAGATGCCACCCCGCGAAGCGCACGTTGCGCCACCACTTCTCCGCTGAGTGAGTATCCAGTCTCGGCAGCACGTCGAGAAAGGCATCCAGCGCCGCACCGGCCAGTTGCCGCGCACCGCTCTCATGGTCCTCCCGCAAGCGCGCCAACCCTCGCTCCAGGGCGCGCGCCGCCTCGGCGCCCATGTCGATGTCGAACCACACCCTGCGCAGGCTCTCCAGCAGGCGCGGCACGCCCTCGAAGGCTGCGTCGTCAGACACGGCTGCCGGGTCGAACCAGGCGTAGCCCTCGTGCTCCCAGTCGATCCTGATGCGGCTCTCCGCGGCGGCCGCGGGCGGCGCCAGCATGAAAGCGAAGGGGTTGATGGTCCATTCGCGGCCGACGGACTCGTCGGCGAAGGAGTAGGGCTTGCCCTGGCGTAGGAGGCGGAGGGACGAGGGCGTCAGGGTGGTTTCTTCGCTGAGCTCGCGCCAAGCGGTGGCGAGGGGGGTGGCATCGGAGGGCTCGACGCTGCCCGAGATGGGTGCGTACTTGTGCCTTTATTCATACAGTATCAGAACTGAACATGCAATTCAAGAAACGCCGTCCCGGTGTGAAGATGCGCGGGACATGCTCACCGGTAGGTGCTGACCTCGCCGCTGCGCCTGAAGAGGGCAACCTGCGGGCGTGCATCGGGGTCGTTTTCGTCGTACTTGAAGATGAAACTGCCTGCGACGGCACGCTTCTTGAGGGGCGCCATGCTGGCGGAGAAGGCACGAGGGCGCCGCAAGGCGATGCGAATGATGTTGGACCACGGCTTGTGCACTGGCGTGTTCTCAAGGCGCATGGCGCTGGGGCGGGAAACGGGCCAAGCGTGCTGCTGAGTTGAGTGCCCTTAGATTGAGAGTGAGAGCGGTGATGAAGGTGATGGCGGGGATTAAGTTTGGGTGTGCGACGCTTCGACGTCACTGCTCCGCTCTTGAGTCGAACAACAGTGCGACTTGGTCAACAATAGGTGCGAAGCTTGCCTTCGTAGTGAAATCAATTGCCTGCGTAATTTCCAAATCTTTCTCCTGGATCACTCGATTTCTGTATTCTTGTAGATAAACTTGCGCTCCATCTAGCACGCGCAAGAATCTAGGTATCGCCTCGGTTCAAAAGTCAGCTATATCCGCCATCAAAGCACCAAACGCGTTCAGTATTGTTCCAATTGATATGTGTTTCGCGTTATTGCCGCTTCATTACGCTATCTATATGGGAAAATGCCCCTTCTCGGGGCTGCCCTCTAAACATCCAAAGAAAACATACAACGTCCAGGGAGGTTGTTGATATCATAAAGCCACCGGGTTCCCTGCGCCATCCAACTCCTCCAGAAAGCAATCTAGATCCCGCCCGTCTCGTCGTGTACGTAGTTGTTGTAGATGGGCCAGTCATCCCCCATCCACGTCACCAGCTCGTCGTACAGCACGGGGTCTTCGCCAATCGTCATCGGCCGCAGCAGGTCGTGGCTCTCGTGCGACGGCAGCAGCGGTGCCACCATGGCGGGGGCCAGCGCCGGCCCAGCGCCGAGAAGCATCGGGTCCTGAGTAGGCTCGGAAGCGGAGCCGTATCCGGCGCCCTGGGGCGCCGCCGTCAGCCGCCCAACGAGGACACGCAGATCGCGCAACGTCTGCTCGCTGCGGCCGCCGTCGCTGTTGCCCTTGGTGCACGCCTCGCGCATTCTGTCGATGGCAAAGTCAACGTCGCTCATGGCCGCACGCAGCTCCTCGGCGGCGGTCTCGGCATCCTGCCGCACCACCACGAGGCTGCGCAGGATGAGGCACACGGCGGCGTTGAAGATGAAGTGGAGACCCGCGTGCAGCAGCTTGCGGTGGCCGTTGATGGTGATTACGTGCCGCGCGAGGCGCATGTTGCGAGCTGCGGCATCGATGCAGCATTTGAGGTGGCGCAGGTGTGGATTCGAGTCGGCGGAGGGCGGCTGCGCCATGAGGCGCTCGGCGACGGCTCGCTTGACAGCCGAGTAGAAGAGCGGGCGGATGGCAACGATGAGCAGTTGGTTGTAGCGCATATGGAGCAGGCAGCAGGCCGGGTCGTTGCTGAGGCCGTCCGGGCCGAGTTGGACGGGTGGCGGCAGCGTAGACTGCCACTGCTCGAGCATCCAGATGGCGTTGTCAGGCTGTCGGGCGGTGGAATCGCCCTTGTTGCCGTGGTAGGTGTTGCCAACGACGTGGCCCGAGATGCGCGAGAGCTCGACATGGGCGCGGAGGCCTGCGGCGGGGGGCATGGACCTGGTACGTGTTAGCCTAAGCATGCGGCCTGGAGCAAGGTTGTGCAAGACGGCGAGACTCACGGTGCATCAGCCGGCAGGGGCAGCTGGATGGCATCGTCGGTAATCGTAGGTGGCCGCCCCATGAGGCAGCTCAGCCAACGATCGAGCGCATAGACGGACCAGAAGATGCGCTTGCCCCTCTCGTCAACCCAGCCGCGGTGCGCGCCGAGCATGATGCTAATGTGCATGGCGGCGGCCACGTACATGTAAGCCGCGTCGGCGTGGTTCGTCTCGATGAGGTAGAAGCCCATGAGGGCGAGCGCGGCAACGTCGCCAATGGTTCGCCGCTTGATGTCGAGCGGGTTGCCGAGCAGCATGGCCGCGCGAGCAAAATACGGCTCGCTGAGGGACGGATGCGCCTCGAGGCTCGGCGGGGGCTGCGTCATGGTGCTCTGGCAGGCGACGGCGAGGGCGGCGTGGTAGAAGGCCAGGTGACGGTAGTCGTTGAGGTTGACGCCGATGTCGAGGGGCGGCGCCGGGGCGCGGACGGGCAGGGCGTCGAGGTCGCCCCACCAGTAGATGCCGCCCGAGGGCCAGGCGCCGCCGCCGTCCTGGATGAAGAAGCGCAGCTCCGACATGACGACGCTGACGGTGCTGTCGGGCGGTAGCCAGAGGGGGTTGACGTCGGAGCTGCCGAGCGGGTGCGAGTCGTAGGTGGCGTAGCTGCCGAGGCTGGAGAGAAACGAGACGCCGTCGACGAGCGTCTGCTGGTGCGCCTGGACCTGCTGCTGCTGCTGCTCGTGCTGCGCCGTCGTCGTCGGCAGCACCGCGCTCATCAGCTCCTTGAGGCGGTCGAGGAAGGTCGCGCCGCTCGTCTCGCCCAGGTAACGACCCACGCCGTCGACATCCTGCAGCATGCGGCCGGGGCTCAGCACCACCGCGTCGTCGTCGGTCGGCTCCGTCTTGATGGAACTAGCGGCGGAGAGCAGCGGGTTGCTGCCGCTACCGGGGCCGGTGGCGAGGGAGGAGGAGACGCCGGCAGCAAAGGGGCTGGTCGATGACGACGAGTCCGGGCTTGTGGCATGGTGCAGCAGCTCTTGGCGGCGGGTCGGGTCGGGAAGCGCGTCTTGCAGGACCTTCTCGTAGACCTCGATCTTTTTCTTGAGCTCGTCAAGCTCCGTCTTGGGTACCGAGACCTTTTCAACGAGGGCCGGGTAGACGCAGTCGCGGGCGGTGGAGGCGCACTGGTTGCAGGGACGGTCGCCCGAGCACTTGATGCGGCGGACATTGCAGTTGTTGCAGCTGGCAGGTGTCAGTTAGCCCGACGTCGGAGGACCTGAAGTCGTCAAGACTTACGCCGTCGCGACACGCTTGCGCTGCTCCGGAGCTACCTTGTGGCGGCGCGGGTTGACGGGCAGTCGCTGAGAAGGCCGCCGGTCGCCATGGTCAAGCTGCATCTTGCTCCGTTTCGGGCACGCGGTCACGGGGGAGGAGGAGGAAGAGGAGGAGCCGGGGGAGGCAGGTCGGTGATGGTGGTAACGGTGGCGGTGAGTTGCTGAGTTGCCAAAACGACGGCGGGCTCGAAAGTCATGCGAGAGACCAAAGTGCTACGGCTTTGGGTCCGAACCCGGGAATTGACAGTTCCAAGGGGGCGGCGCCGAAGAAGCAGACGGCATCATACCTATGTATATCGTCTTCTCGGGTCGCAGGGTGACAAGGCTGTCACGGCCGCCGTCATCACCCCACGTCGCGGCTGCGATAGACAGCGGAGAGGGCCGGCCCAGGGCTCGATGGGAGCGTTATCAAGATGCGTAATGCGCCGTGTGTTTCTTGCGTACGTGTGACGAGTGCGGCCTCGTAGGGCTGGCGAGGCACGGCGCAAGCTTTTCGCAGGTGGGCGCGGCAGGCGGCAACGTGGTCGACGTTGGCCGTGGGCGGGCGGTTGCGGAGAGGGCTCGGGTCCGGGACTAAGGAGGAGGAGGAGGGGCGGATGAGCCATGAGTGGGTGAACCAGAAGATGGGGCGATGACCGTGGAACGGGCAATGTGGGGTGAAGATGGCGACCGTCTGTTGGAGCACGCGAGACGCTTGCGGCTGTCAGTCCAGGGCACGAATCGAAGCAGGCCGAGATGGCTTCCCCGGCCATCCATCCATGCTTCTTCGGCAGCTTTGCACCGACCGCGGAGCGGCCGTCGCCAGCTTGATTGGCCCACGCCAGGCTCACGACAGGCAGTTGCCCGTACGAAGCAAGCCGGAGCACGCATGCTCGCCCGCCCGAAAATCTCGTCGCCGCAGAGAGCGCCCCTTGGCGCGCTGCCCGCCCAATCATGGCTGCCGCGTGCCTCACCTGTGGCCCCATCCGCCCCGGAGCCTCGGGCCCCTCGTTCGGGCCTAGCGGGCCCTTTGTCCGCGCCGCGTCGGCGACCATGTCCACGCACGCACATGTCGTGTCCCAGCATGCACCGTTTGAGCGCGCCCCCCCCCAAGGCCCCCCAAAGGGCAGCTTGACGTTGTTCGATGCTCGTACTAGCGGCATGCCGGCCTGCGGGGGTGTCGATGTCGTCGTTGCGACTTACGCGGTGACTCATCATCGTCCACGGGGCGTGTACTCGTACGCAAGTAGGTGGCCCTTTCGCCCGCGTTATATGGCGGCCATACCGCCTCGTGCGCGCCGGGCGAGCCACGTCATAGTCTGTGAAGCAGAGCCAAATTGCTGCTTCTCCTTGCTCATCGTCGTGTTGCTGTCGTCGTCGTCGTCTCTGGCGTCATGCTCGAGCAGCGGTGCGAGTCGACCCTGGCCTCTGTGTTTGTCAGCGGCCGGCCACTTCCTACACAGTCCAGGCCGTGGACCCGGAGCCCTGGCTGGAATAGCTTCATTTCTTGCCCCATCGCCCACCAACCGACGAGTGAAGATCGCACTTCAAGGCCCCCGAGGATGACGAAATGGCAAGGTGCTGCAGAGCTCAGCTTACATATTGCGCCGCGTTCGGAGGCACAAGTGATAATCGTAACATGTTGCTTCGTCTCAATTAACATGACAATGACCATAGCGGTCCGGCGTAGAAAGCTCGCTCCCCGAGTAACTGATGCGCGTCCCATCCCTTCTCTTTTGCCCGGCCCTTCGATTTTCCTTGTATCGTTATTTCACCCCGTCCCATGTCCCATATTCCCCTGCCAAGACAGTCCTTCTATACCAAATAATCACATGACGATGCGCCCCTCTCAATGTCTTTGTATCTTCCTGGCTTGTAATTGATCTTTGAGCTCCCTCCTCTGTCTCGTCCACCCGTCTTGACTACTGCCTGGACTTGTCTCCAAAAATCGACTCGACGATCTCGCCTGATCGCGTGGCAAGCACCGACAACAGAGTGTCGCTTAGCTACGCGTGGCCGGTTAGTGAGAGTCACAATGAACGGAAGCGTAAGACGGCCGGAGCAGGCGACTCAAGCTGACGTAAAATGAATGGGGAATGAACTTACCCCATGCGTCCCCTCGCAGCAGCCCTGCAGCCAGATGCCGGACTCATCTGCCACGGCACCCGGCGTGAACTTGACCTTGTAGTCGCGGCCTACGGCCATCTTGCGCTCGCCCTGCTCCGTCTGGACATTCCACCCGCTAATGCCCTTACCAAACTCGAGCCCACGGGCCTGCGACTTGGGCAGCAGGTTCCACGCGCCGCGCAGCATGTCGACGTGTGCCGTGCGCTGGTAGCCCGTTGCCGCAATGACCAGGTCCGCCTCGAACGTTTCCTCGTCGGCGGCTTCCACGAAGCCGTCCAGAGGGCTGTCCTGCAACTGCTGCACCTTGAGCTCCATGCCCTCGCCGCGCGACTCGATGCTCGTGATCTGCCGCCCGCCCATGATTCGGTGCGGCCATTGCGTCTCGTCGGGGCCAAGCTCGCGCCGCTGGTCGTACATGCGCTCGTACAGCTCCTCGATGAGGTTGAGCCGCACCACGCCGTAGTTGGTCGCGCGCGCCTCCGTCAGCAGGTTGTTGCGGTACTTCGCCGACTTGGGGAACAGGCTGTCAATGTACTCAGGATTGAATACAGTGTTGACACTGACGCGGCATGCTGTTAGCTCACGTCACTAAGCCACCTCCCGTCCAGGGTCACTTACAAAGGGGAGTCGTCGCTCGGCCGCAGAAACTCGGGTCGCATCACCAGCCACGTACTGGAGTTGGGGTATAGGCGTTGCACGTTGTTGAAGATCTCGGCCGCGCTCTGGCCCGCGCCGACAACGGCCACGCGGTACGGGTGGTTGGCTTTGGGCAGGATCTGGCGAATCTGGTTGGCGTACTGGGAGGAGTGGATGACCCGCGGGTGCTTGAGGGGGAAGTTCTTGGGCAGAGAAGGCTGCCCGCCTGCGGCCACCAGCACGTTGCGTGCGCGATAGGCGTGCGTCTGGCCGGTTGCCACGTCGCGCGACTGGATTGTGAACTGACGCACGGCGGCGTCGCCGCTCTCGGGCGTCACGGAGACGACCTCCTGGCCGTACTGCACCAGCCGCTCGAAGTGCGACGCGCACCAGCGCAGATAGTCCTCGTACTCGACGCGTGCGGGCAAAAAGGTGCTCAGGTTGGTGAAGTCAACCAGGCGGTCCTGACGGTGCAGGTAGTTGAGGAAGGTGAATTCGGAGCGCGGGTCACGCAGCGTGGCCAGGTCTTTGATGAAGGAGATCTGCATCTTGGCCCCCGGCAACAGCATGCCTGCATGCCAAGCGAACTGCGTCTGCTTCTCGACGAAGAGCACCTTGGGCGCGGTGCCGTCGGGGCGCAGCTTCTTGCCTGCCGCCATGGCGTCGTGCATGGCGACGGCGACGGCCAAGCTGGCCGGGCCGAAGCCGACGCAGACGAGGTCGAACTCGGCGTCGAGGGGCGCGGGCGCCAGGTACTGCGAACTCCTGTCATGCTTGGCCGCCTGGCCGTTCTGGTGGTGGCCATTGCTATGGCCGTTGGTGGTAGCCGTGGTGGTGAAGGGGCCGTTGCTGCTGCCGTTGCTGCAGCCGTTGCTGCCGTTGCCGCCGTTGGCGTGGCCGTTTGTGGCGTCGACGAGGGGCTGCGGGGGCAGCTCCTCCGCCCGGTTGCTGCCGCTGGTCAGGACGACGCCGTTGCCGCCGAAGGCGATCTCGGCGGTGTCACCGCCGTTGAGGACAATCTCGCTGTGAGGAGACATGGCCGGAGAGAGGGCAGTTGAAGCACCTTCTCCCGTGAATGTGAAGAACGCTGGAAGTGCAGCGAATCGTGACGTCGTAGGCTCCTCGAATGGATACGGTGCGAGAGGAGCGCCTTAGTCCCTTGGTGGCTGCTGCTAGTGGTAGTCTTGGAACTCTGTGGCCCTTATCGATCGAGGCTTTCTGGGAGCAGGTTCGCAGTGGTAGCCGAAGTTACCGCGTGGTTTGACGGACGGATGGCAGGGCTGAATATGGCTCTTGGAAATTCTTCTCGGGACAAGCCCCCTCTTGGTTCAGACCGCTCGGAGTCCTTGGATCCGGGCCGCTCAGGTTGATTTGAGGCTGAGGATGGGCATGCGGCTCTGGCGGGCCTGGTGTTGGCTTGAACTCTGAAGGAGGGGCTTCACGGAGCAGGACACGAACAAGTCGCGCAACCGGGCGGCGGGCATGGCGCCCAAATATGTACCTACACCACAGGGCCCGGCGCCCGCACCGCGTGGAAAGGATCTGCCTCGAATCCGAGTAAATTTTAAAAGCATGGTGGTTCCATCAGCTCCTCCCGGTGGATGGGGTCACGCAGGGACCGGGTGACACCACCTGCCAGCACCACCGCCACTTCCAGGCACTGGAGCCGACCCGAGCCCAGCCGTAATGCGAGCGCGAAGCGGAGAAGCGGCGCCCGCTGAGGTACACGTGCGGTGGATGGCGGCCCTAATGCCGGGAGCGCCCCCTGCGCTCGCAGCTTCGATGGCCGGTCGATGTCCAGCCTGGGCAGCCGGGTTGCATTGGCCCCATCTGGTCCGCGGGCGTGGCATCGTTCGTTTCCGGACGAAAGACTGCATGATTCGCCGCGGGCACGCAGCGGTACTAGCATCAACAGGCAGGAGGATGGCGACGGGAACAGAGCGTGTACGAGTAGGTACCTACCTAGGTACCCTACTCAACGACATTCACGTACAACCAAGATACCAAGCCGCCATATTGCCGTCACCAAAACCTCATCCACCAGCGCGGGCGTCCACCGTTCTGGACGAACTGCTCGGCGAACCGCCAAGGCCCAGTCACACCCCGTTTTCTGTTCCTCGGTACATTTGATGCGCTCTTCGGTATGTCCCGGCATGTGTCATGTTTGTCTGCGATGGTCTCGTCCCTTTCGACACGTATCCGTACCTCATTAATTAAACGTGACGACTTCGTGGATCGGGGCTCCACCGTTGGGGCAAAGTAGCGCGCGCCTGGTGCGACGCTCGCAGTGATCGTCTTGATCTGATAAGATGGGGGGCGTTTTGGGCCAGGGGGGGCGACAAGGGATGTGCACGGAGGTTGATAACTTTAATGTACACTTGATGTGGCCTGTAAGCCGGCATGGGTCGAGGACGGGTTTGTGCACCCAGAGACCCAGGCACTCGTGCACGGATGTGCAGCCACAGGGACCCAGACGAGACCTGAAGGACCAAATCCTCTGCATTCCCGTCAGCCAGGGGGGGGCGAGAGCCAATCCTTCTGGTCGCCGCGGTGTCTCGGCGGCGCGAACGATTGGATCGACATGACGACGCTTAGGCCCTCGTACTCGTGTCGGTGGGGATGAGGGATTATCTGATGATCAGATAAAAACCGGATCTGATAAGATTTTGGTCCGTCGGACCAGCATGCACCCACGCTCCAAGCCCGCACTCGAATGACGACGATGAAAATTTTTTCTTGCCTTTGCTATCCCACTTGGGGCCCTGGATCCAGGTCCTAACCCAGGGATCACGGCCGAGGGGGCCACTTCACAATTGACCATACGTACCCTCGGCATGTGGGCTGGCGAGCGCATTATTGAGACGCCGTTGACGGACTGTTGACTTCCGAGATTCGTCAGCGCCCTTAGGCTGGCACGTTTGCCGTATGTACTTCGTACTCCATGGCTTACAGACTGAAGCCCGAAAAATGCCTGTTCAAGTCTTACGGGCTTGGTTACGGACTTGGCCCTCCCCGAGTTTGTGTTAGTGGAGGCAGTGTCCCGCAGGTAACGCGATTGCGTACCCGTCTTCCTGGGATTGAGGCCAATCAAGATTTGACATCCATTAGAATTGCCAGCAAGTCTAGCGTCACAAACCGCTCGTACGATTCGTAGTACCTACTTGTACCCTGCAATTGATCACTCGCTCCTGCGTGGATGCGGTGAAATCGTGTACTAGCGAGATCGCTGGGGAAAATGGAGGCCCTAACTGGGGACGGCGTTTGCACCGTCAGAGGATGTCTCCTGCAGTCCCTGAAACTCCCGGTGCCCCATTCGAGGGAATAAAAGCGCACCTGTGTCGTCGGGCGCAGTGCGAACGAAGCTACCCACCTGCGCGCGGCGGAAAGAGGAACAACCCACAAGCGCCTTCTCGCGCCGAGAACCTTGAAGAGTAACACCAATGCTGAAGAACTAAACGTCAATTTCTAAGGGCCTCTTGCCATTCCAGGTCATCTTACGTGGATGAGCTTCATTTATCCTTGCGCGATGAGGGTTGGCCGTTGTTCTCGTTGAAGCTGGACGAAGCGCATTTACGGTTCTGGTTCAATTCTTCTGTGCATCATTTTACGGATGTCTTCAGCTACAACGACGAGAAACGAAAACAAACACCCCTTGTGATCTTCTCTATGCTTCTTTGCCCAAGAGTTCTACTATTTGCACTCACGGATATCTCTATTTGCACTCACGCCCCACCTTCCGCCTCGAGTCCGCTGAGGCCACTTGTATCGGGCATACTGAACAGGTAGAGGTACTGCTCAATCAGGCTCTCAGCACCAACGCGACACGAAAAGCACAACACTTCGTCGGGCGCGGCGCTCTCTCTATTCGTAAGTTTGAGCGCCAGCGCCTAATCCGACCTTACCGCCTATGAAGAGCCCGATTGATTGACCGCTCGGCACATTATAGCTCGAATAGTTCGGCTTCGTTATAGCGTCTTGCGACGGCGCGACGGTTTGTGGTAAGTTATTGCTTCTAACCTTCGTGCGCTGTCGTGGGAAGGGCATTTTCTCGTAAACGGCTGGGTACCTCTACTTGCGAGGGTCGGCGGGTACATGGCCTGGCAGCCGTACGTGCCCAGAAGGTGGGGCGTGAGTGCAAATAGAGAGATGCGTGAGTGCAAATAGTAGAACTCTTGCCCAAACGGCGGGAGTCTTGTTTCGGATTCCCGCCAAGGAGCCCCATGGACTGGCGACGGAGTAGTATTGCGACAGGGTTGGCCCCAAGGCCTGGGTAACGGCCGCGAAACTCCCGTCATGTCCAGCATTGTCCACTGGTGGCTGTAGAGGCGTCTTCCGAGTCGGCCTCGGGTTTGAAGCGTGCCAAGAGCACAGATTGCAAACAGTGACTGGCTATACATACCTGATGTGGGCAACTGGCAGTACTCTTACGCAAAGATTGCACGTGCCAGCCACCACGGACATGGACTCGGAGGGGAAGCGGACTCGGCGCGGAGCGGAGTCGGCGTACGGGTATAGGACCTCGGACGTGATCGGTGCTCAGATCGTCGGTTGCCCGCGGCTTGGGCTCCCACACCTCAGGCAGTTGCATTGCTTCTTGGCGTTCTGGGTGGATGCAGAGGTGCGCCGGGGTCTGCTACTGAACATAACTGCCAATACCGGTATCTGCTGCCGACAGTATGAACGCACGCCTGCTTGGTGGCGCGCGAGCCCTTGTGCGTCAATGTACGTCGACATGTACGTACGAGTAGCTCTTGTGCCTGCTACTGGTGCGGTAAGGAGGACGGCCGGATAGAGTTACCTCTACGGCAGGTTCCTTGACGGCAGGCTCGTCGATTGTGTTGTCATTTATGCAGCCAGGTAGACGGGTAACACGACGTGCGTTGGGCGGAAGCTGCCCGCGCGCCTCCGGCGGTTCGGGCATCATGAGACTCGCAGTCGGTCGTACTGACGCGCATATCGCAACAGCACTAGGTATCCGCGATGAGTGGGCTTTTATTTCTCGTGGCGCGGAGACCCGCCGAACCTACATACCTAGGCAAGCTAAGTATGCATGCATGCATGCCCTACGGGACCCGTCACCACGCGCAGGAGCCTGAGGGGCTTCTGCAGCAGGGCCTCGACAAGCCAGCGGAGGCAGGACGCTGCCTCGGTCGCTGCATCGCTCGGCTCTTCGGAGCAAGACAACGGTATCCCGAATTCGTTGACGAGCGGCCCTGCCAGGCATGACGGATCAAATCCATGGATAAGTCCGCACCGCAAACCTACACGTACGGAGTTCTTAAGTGGTAGTTCATGCTTGGGTAGGTCAGGTAGATACCGGACCTGAGCTCCGATACGCACCCGTACTCGCACAAGGCAGTTCGAAGCCGCTTTAGGTGCGCGGGGGACGTTAGCGCAATGGCCCGTTGGAAGCTGCAAAAGCCACCCAAAGTCATTAATCCACGCCGACTCACACCTGTCTTCCACCAACAACCACTCATCACTCCAGAAGCGACTCCTGCACCCTCCACCGCAGGTCACATTCATCACATCATACCCACTACAGATTCAATTCTGCAGGGGTCGTCAGCTGATTTACTGTTGCGGTTGGCGCGCTGCCTCACAACACCTGTTCCTTGCTCAACGACCCACGCTGAGTAATTCCTCGCCTCTGACAGGTCCATCGTCGCCCACGGCAGATGCAAGCGACGGCGAGTCAACGCTCTGCTTTCTCCGATGGGTAAGGACATGTCGCAACGGGAAAATCATCAAGGCGCCCATTGGCGGAGGCCCTAGGAGCAGGAACACCCCAACCCTGTCCCCGTTGTCCGTCGCCGGCGGCATCCGTGGCATGTAAACCGTTTGCTTTGAGCCACTTACACTCGAGGTCCCGAGAGCAGCAGCAGGAGGCTCAGCTCCGTGGCTCCGGATACTAGCTCTGCTCTGAAAGCTCTGCTGGCTTTGCTTTGCAGTTGGACGACACCTTGCTGCCGGCTCAGTGACCAGATACCTATTGTTGTGTCTTTCCGAACGACGCAGCGATAACGAGCCTTGATCTACAACCAAGACGGTAAACTTGTTTCTGTTTGCCATCCAAAGGAAACAAAATGGACACAACTGGCTTGTCTGTTCTCAACTCAAGCCCGATCAAGCTGCCCGGACCGGAGCTGCTACACTACCTCGTCACGCCGCCTTGCGACAGTCTAGCTCTGGAGCACCTCTCCCGCGCGAGAAGAACGTCATACTCGTACAGAGACTTACATGACGCTGCCGACAACGTCGCGAAGCTGATTACCGGTGCTTGTGGAGATGATCGCCCGTTAAGCTCGGAGCTAGTTATCCCGGTCCTGGTTCCTCAGTCTCCGTTATTGTACATCTCTCTGCTCGCAATCCTCAAAGCTGGTGGTGCATTTTGCCCGCTGAATATCGACGCTCCCCCAGAGAGAGTCAAGTTCATCCTCAAGGATGTCTCGGCTAAAGTGGTTCTCGTCTCCGAGGAGTTGGCGTCGAGAATACCACCACAGGCCGGTGTCAGCATCGTTTGTGTCGATAAAATAAGCACAGTTTCCACAGTTGCAGACGTCGAGCATCGGGCGCCATCCCCCGACGACCTGGCCTATGTCATGTACACATCTGGCTCAACGGGCACCCCCAAAGGAGTTGGCATTTCTCACACCGCTGCGACGCAAGCACTGCTCGCCCACGACCGCTATGTCCCTGCGTTTTCCCGATTCCTACAATTTGCAGCACCAACGTTTGACGTGTCCGTCTTCGAAATATTCTTCCCCCTATTTCGAGGAAGCACCCTAGTCACGGTGCGGCGGGAGGAGATGCTGGATGATCTGCCTTTGGTACTTCGGGAGATGGACGTCGACGCTTGCGAATTGACCCCAACGGTCGCTGGTAGCTTGCTCAGGACCAGAAAAAACGCCCCAAAACTCAAGATCTTATTCACTATTGGCGAGATGCTGAATGCTCCTGTTGTGGAAGAGTTTGGAGGATCTGAAGGGAAGGAGAGCATGCTATGGGCCATGTATGGCCCGACGGAAGCTACAATCCACTGGTAAATGTGCCCAAAGGACATCTCTTTCCAAGTCTATGTAACTGACATTGCGTATAGCACTCTGCAACCTGCTCTAATTTCAGAGTCATCGACAGGCAATATAGGGACACCTCTTGACACGGTTTCTTGCTTCGTCATTGAGCCTTCCAGCTCCTCAGATGACAGCGGCAGCTTCAAGATCCTACCCTTAGAAGAAGTAGGCGAACTGGCCGTTGGAGGCCACCAGCTCGCCAGGGGCTACCTCAATCGGCCCGAGCAGACTGCTTCAGCGTTCATCTCATCGCCGTATGGCCGGGTATACCGCACGGGAGATCGTGCTCGCTTGACTGCCACCGGAACACTCGAATGCCTTGGTCGTTTAGCCAATGGCCAAGTTAAGCTACGCGGCCAACGAATAGAGCTTGGCGAGATTGAGCAGGTGGTTATGAAAACAACAGGGTGTCACAGTGCGGTAGCAGCAGTTGTGGACTCCAACCTCGTTGTTTTCTGTGCAGTCGATCCGGGCGTCACGGAGGATGCAATTGTGACAAGTTGCGAGAGATGGCTCCCTCGCTTCATGGTGCCCGGCGAGTTGGTGATGATGCGAGAGTTTCCCAGGCTTCCAAGTGGCAAGGTCGACACCCGGCAATTGAAGGCCGACTTCAGCCAGCAAAAGTTGGCGGACGTGAACGATAAAGATGACGCCGACGAGACAGACCGGGCCATACTTCGTTTAGTGTCGGATACATTTGGCTCGCAAGTGAGAAAGGACATGACGATGGCCGCTGCTGGTCTAGATTCCCTTACAGCTATTAGGTTGGCTTCGTCTTTGCGAGCTGCTGGATTTCGAACAACGGCTCCCGAGTTGTTGCAGCACAGGACAGTACTGGATCTCTGTTCGAGTCTACGGCAAAAATCATCCTCCCTGACGTCAGATCATGAGACGCTCAATATCAGTCTGCTGACAGAATTGGATGAAATACTGTCGCACCACCCAGAAATGCTGAGCAAGGCGGAAATGATTGATGACGTTCTTCCATGCACGCCGCTCCAGTCGGCCATGTTGGCCGAGACTGCACAGAACCCCGAGGTCTACTGGAACGAGATGCAACTTCAGGCAGGACCTGGAATTTCACCGGAATCTATTTCGAAAGCGTTCCAGCAAGTTGCTCATGATAATGAAATTTTGCGAACCGGCTTCGCACAATGGCCAAGCGGGTATGTCGCAATCCTGTATAAGGCTCTTGAGCCAGCCAGCATTCGGGTTGTGAGCGACTTTCAAAGCCCTCCACTCTCCTCCACTGGTCAAGATTTATCAGCACCCTTTCGAGTTCAAATTCAAGAATCACGAAACGGAAATGGGTCCCAAATACTCGTCCACGCTCACCATGCCGTATACGACGGGTGGTCGATGGACATGATCTTGTCCGATGTGTCTGCGCTGTTGAGCCACGCGCCGCTTCTCACCAGGCCCCAGTTCCGCGACGTCTTAAAATTCCACGCCAGCAATGCCAAGGAGGAGGTCGATAATGAAGCCAGTACATTCTGGAGTCAGTATCTCCTGGGCTGGAACAAGACACCGTTTCCCAAACTGGGTGCTCGATCGTCGGAGGAGGACAACATACAGACAATCAGGGATACGCTGGATGTGACCCCAACAGCGTTGCGCGCCCTCGCTCAAGAACGAAACGTCAGTGCCCAAGTCTTCTTTCAATCCGCCTTGGCTTTGGTGTGGAGCGGCATCCTTGGGGTGGACGACGTCGTACTAGGGTCTGTCACATCTGGAAGAACAGTCCCTGTTGACGGCATTGAAACTATCATCGGGCCTTGCATTGCGTCTTTGCCCGTACGAGTCGACCTGAGCAGCATGGACGCCATTTTAGACGTCCTTAGAAGCCTGCAAGCGAGCAATCGTGCCATCATGGGATACTGCACCCTTCCAGTGCCAGAGATCAAGAAGCTTGTTGGGCTCCAGCCGGCTGAGACCCTTTACGACGTGCTCTTCGTGTACCAGGAATCTCTGGATACTAAAGGAAAAGAGGACCAGCTGATAAAGGAGGTGGATCACTTGGACCGCCTGGAGACGAAGCTTTTGCTCGAGGTTGAGCCCGGAGCAAGCGGCTACGCCTTGCAGATTACCTACCATTCTTCCTCATTTCCGCAAGAAGCCGTCAACCACTTCATGCAACAGATCAAAAATATTTTTCGGAACATTTTTAACAATGCCGACGGATCCATTCAATCAGCAAGGTCATCCGCGTCTTGGGGGTTGTCGCTTCACAATGTAGACCCGGAAACCCTGCAGGATAAGTCGGACTTGGCCGCAGGGTTTGAAGCCACCGCGGAAAGACTACCTGCAGCCAATGCCCTTATGTTCAGCCTATCCTCGCACTCGTCCTTGGCTCAATCGACTTCATTATCCTACCAGGAGTTGAACATGGCTGCCAACAAAGCGGCTCATTTTCTACGATTGTTCGATGTCGGAGTAGGGGAAGTCGTCGCCATCGTCATGGAGAAGTCAGCCTTGCTCTACACCGCCATCCTAGGTATTGTCAAAGCCGGAGGCGCCTACCTCCCGATCCTTCCAACTACTCCTGTTGCGCGAGTTCGTGAGATATTTCGACAAGCGCGGATCAAGAATTGCGTAACAGACAGCGCCTCATATTCAACATTTTCTTCCATCGAAGATGTTAAGTTTCTGAACATTGAGACCACGTCTTTGGAATCATTCTCAGAAGCAAACGTGGAGGTCCCTCCTGATCCAGACCGCCTGGCTTATGTGATTTATACGTCTGGGACCACGGGCGTACCAAAAGGCGTGGCCGTAACGCATAGAAACATCATGAGCAACATTGCGCATCTGCATTCGATATACCCGACGTCTTTGCAAAGGCAGTCTCACTTTCTCCAAGCTTGCTCTCAAGCGTTTGACGTCTCCGTATTTGAGATTTTCTATGCATGGCATGCCGGCATGTGTTTGTGTACAGCAACAAACGATGTCCTGTTTGAGGATCTGGAGAACTCGATTCGACAAATGAAGATCACCCACTTGAGCTTGACACCAACCGTTGCTGCTCTGATTGACCCAAAAAAGGTTCCTGGGGTCGAGTTTCTTGTCACTGCTGGTGAGCCAATGACCTCGTACGTCTTAAACCGCTGGGGCGACAAGCTTTGGCAAGGTTACGGGCCATCCGAGACCACAAACATTTGCAGTGTCAAGAGAATGGCCCATGGCGAAAACATTGAGCACCTTGGCTGGGTATTTCCAAATACATCTGCCTTTGTCATGTGGCCATCCAGCTTAGAACCCGTCCCGGTGGGGTGGGTGGGCGAGTTTTGCTTTGGTGGCGACCAGGTGGCTCAAGGATACCTGAACGAGCCTCTGCTCACTGCGGAAAAGTTCGTGCAACATCCCGATCTCGGAAGAATATACCGGTCGGGAGACATGGGGCGTATGCTCCCTGACGGCTCTCTGGTCATCCTTGGCCGAATCGATGATCAGATCAAGCTGCGAGGACAAAGGATTGAGGCCAATGAAATTAACAGCATAATGACAAGCACAGATCTTGCAGAATCGGTCGTCACGATGTCGCTTCAATGGAAACAGGACGCACAGGATCAGCTTGTTTCGTTTTATGTGCCACCTGGCGCAAACACCACGTTCGGGATTCTGGATATTGAACCAGGGGCCAATCGCATGCTCTTCGCAACGCTACAGTCTCGTGTACCGTCATATATGGTTCCGTCGTACCTCATTCCCATGTCACAGATTCCTCTTACTTCAAGCGGCAAGGTAGATCGGCGATGCCTTCGAGCAGCGTTTGAGGCATTGCCGCAGGGCTATTTGGAGGGCGCCTCTCACAGCACGGAGCATTTCCAAGACGACACTGGCTGGAGTGATATGGAATCGGTCATTGCAAATATTATCTCCGAGTTGACCAAGGCCGCGAGAGACAATATTGGACGATGGACACCGTTCGCCGCCTTGGGAGTTGACTCCATATCAGCTATCGAGATTGCTCGCTCTCTAAGCTTGGCCCTGGGGCTCCGGATTTCCATCTCGACTGTTCTTCAGAACCCAAACGCTGCACAGCTCGCCAAGTCTCTAGCTAAGAGACTCGACTCTGAAGCTGCACAAATTGTGCCCGACGTTTTCGCGTCATCTTTTGAAGCTGAAGTCAGCAGAATCCTTTCGCAACAACAGACCGCTGTTGAAGAGATCCTTCCATGCACTCCCCTTCAGGAGGCCATGCTATCTCAAGGCCAGGGGAGCTATTATAACAAGATTCTGCTGCGTCTCCGCATCCAGGCTGATGATATGAAGGACTACTGGGACGAGATGTCACAGCGCCATGGGATTCTCAGGACATGCTTCGTCACGACGCAAGATGCGACTCATCCAATTGCTCAGATTGTCTTGAAGAATTGGGATATTACTTGGAAGACATTTGATGTGCACGTTCCTTCTCTTGCTGGAGCGGCCGACGAACACTTCAAAACCCTCCCAGAACCCTTAGATTCTGGGATACCGCCTCTATCGTTTGCCTTTATACGATATAAAGGATCGACTTTTATGTCCATCATTTGCCATCATGCTTTGTACGATGGCGTTGCTATGGGTACCCTTTGGAGGGAGGTGGAGGCTTTGGCAAATGGCCGCACTCTTCCACTTGCTGTGCCCTACAAGCCATTCATACAGCAAGCCCTTAGCCTCCCTGACGATACCGATAGTTTCTGGGCCGACCAATTTAGGGACTTTCGGCCCTCGACCTTGTTTTCTCGCTTGGCGGGGTCTGACATCAATCAATCTACCCACACTACGTCTCTCAGCCTGTCGTATGGTGAAACTCAAGGGAGGTTGAGGTCACTTGGGGTTTCCTTGCTCCCTGTCTGTCAGGCTGCTTGGGCAAATGTTGTCGCCATTGCAAGTGACGCGCTTGATGTTGCCTTTGGCAACGTTGTCAGCGGTCGTACCCTGGCCATCGACGGGCTTGATCGACTGGTGGCGCCGTGCTTTAACACGATTCCGATGAGGCAGGACCTATCAAAAAGCTCCCAGAACATGGAAGCTGTGCGATACTTCCAGCAGCTCAATGTCCATATGCTTGAGTACCAATTTACGTCTCTGCGACGGGTCCAAAGAGTCGCCAACTGCCTCCGCCGGAGCCTGTTTGACACTCTTCTGCTCCTGCAGCAGCCATTGCAAGATATGGACGAAAGCGTCTGGACCTTGGAGGAGGACTCTGGCAACATGGACATACCTCTGGTCTGCGAGGTGGTGCCCTGTCCAAGCATAAACTCCATCGTCGTTAACGTACATTACGACATTGGAATAGTCTCAGGCGACATTGCGACAAGCATGGCGGACATATTCAAATACGTGTTTCGTCGGCTTGTTGATCTCCCATTCGCAAGCCTGGTTGATAGGAGCACCTTGCCGGCGCATTTAAAGCAGGGGCTCAATGACCTGAAACCAAAGCGAGAAAAGCCCGAAGATCCAGACCAACAGCACTTTGACGCGGACAACTGGACAGATATTGAGAGGATAATTCAAGATGTCATTTCACAATTATCTGGAGTGCCTAGTGCAAAAGTTTCTCGGGACACGAGCATCTTCCACCTCGGGCTGGATAGCATCAACGCAGTACAGGTTGCGTCTATGTTGAGGCATAAGGGCTTCAAATTGTCTGCGTCGGACGTGATGGATTGTCCGAATTGCGCAAAATTGGCAAGAAGAATCATGCAAAAATCGGAACGGCATCCGCAGACAGAGTCGTTTGACCTCAATGCATTCGCACGACAAGTTTCGCCACAAGTCAACGCAAGACTGCCGACTATTGACCAAATTGAGGCTACTCTCCCTTGCACTGCAGTACAGTCAGCCATGTTGGTGTCTTTTATCCAGTCACAAGGACACAACTACCTCAACATGCTCACGTACAAGATTGATGAGTCTATTCAGATGATTGATTTGACTGAGGCTTGGAGGGCACTTCAGCGCAGGCATCCAATGCTTCGCACTGGCTTTGTTCCTGTGAAGCACCAGGACAGCATATTTGCCATGGTTCGGCAGCGTGTTAATTCCATTGAGGCCCCGATTTCATGCTTTGAATTCGGCAGTCTCGAGCCCTTTGACCTGCAACAATGGCGGTCCGAATCACGGCAGTCCTTTCTACAGGACCTTCACTTGCCACCATGGAAGGTCGCGCTGGTTGACAATGGCAGCGGACTAATGATGAACATTCTCATACATCACGCCCTTTACGATGCGCAATCTCTTGACGAGATATTAAACGCATTGTCCTCTTTGCTTATTGGAGGAGAGTGCACCTTCTCCGAAGTCGAGCCAGCGCTCGCTGAAATTCTCTATCGAAGCCTCAATGGACAGAGTCAAGCCAAAGAGTTCTGGGAGAAACACGCGTACAACGTTGTGGTCAACAAGTTTCCTCTCATGACGCCTTTAAGGGAGGAAAAGACAAATCTACTTACCCACCAGGCCGTCTCTTCAGTAACGTTCAAGTTCCTTCGAGAAGCAACACAGGCTCTTGGTGCTTCGATGCAAGCCGCCATACAAGCAGCCTGGACACGAACGCTTTCGTCGTATGTTGGGGAGAAATCTATTGTTTTCGGCGTAACAATGTCAGGACGGACCACCGACCAGACTCAAGCCGCCTCAATTCCCTGCATTACGACTGTGCCTGTTGTGGCTGCAAACTTGGAGTCAAACAGGGAGCTGATTGAGAACATGATGGAGTACAATGCCGAATTGCATAAATACCAATTTGCCCCTTTGACCTACATACAAAAATGGCTGGGGCATCCCGCCACTCCGGTCTTCGACACTCTTGTTGTCTATCAGAAGCGAAGCAGCGAGAACGCAACTGGGCCGTGGAGTCTCTTGAATGATGAAGCGGTCGTCGAATATACTGTTTCGCTCGAGGTCGAGCCGATGGACGACGACACAGTACGCTTGTGCATTACATACGCAAGCGACGTTCTGCCTACGGAACAGGCTCGCCTCCTCGTCCAACAGTTCGACGCCGTATTGAACCATCTGGTGTGTGAGCCGGATGAGCACGACAATGATCTGTACAAGAAACGACCTGACATTTTCTCGATAACGCCGGCTGCGATACCAGACATGCCCGCACCGGTCAACTTTCTGCATCAATTTGTGGAGGCCAGATGCATAACTAACCCCGACTCAACTGCTCTGGAGTTCGTGAGTGGCTATGAAAACGGATCCATGGCAAAGCGGACTTGGAGCTACAAAGAAATGGACCTCATCGGCAACCGCGTGGCAAATCTCTTGCGGGAGGGCACAAGTCCCGGAGATATTGTGGCGATTCACTTTCAGAAGTGTCCGGAAGCGTACTTTTCCATCCTGGGTATTCTCAAAGCTGGCTGTGCATTTGTTGCCCTTGATCCAAACGCCCCGAAGGCACGAAAAGAATTCATATTGGGAGACTCCAAGGCGAGTTATCTTTTGGCTGATTGTGACAGCACGATTGACTTTAACGCCTCGACCACGCTGCTGCGGATCAGCGAAAAGTTGCTGGAGAAGTACCCTGACAAAAAGCCTGAAGTCGGTGATAAACTCACACCTGCAAGTACATGCTACTGTCTTTACACGTCTGGAACGACCGGCACTCCCAAGGGGTGCGAGATCACCCACGAGAATGCGGTCCAGGCAATGATGGCGTTTCAAGACCTCTTTAGCGGACATTGGTCGTCAGACTCGCGATGGCTTCAATTTGCAGCGCTGCATTTTGACGTATCTGTTCTTGAGCAATACTGGAGCTGGTCTGTGGGCATTACTGTCGTGGCTGCACCTCGAGATCTGATCCTGGACGACCTGACTGGTTCGATCAACAAGCTCGGAATAACCCACATCGATTTGACCCCGAGTCTGGCAAGGCTGACGCATCCGGACGAGATGCCCAGCCTGTGCAAAGGTGTTTTCATCACTGGCGGAGAGCAACTGAAGCAAGAAATCCTTGATGCCTGGGGCTCGAAAGCCGTCATTTACAATGCGTACGGTCCGACCGAGGCCACGATCGGGGTCACCATGTACCAGCGCGTACCAGTCAATGGCCGGCCCAGCAACATCGGGCCACAGTTCCCAAACGTTGGCTCCTATGTCTTCCATCCAGGGACGGAAGTTCCGGTTCTTCGAGGCGGAGTCGGCGAGCTTTGCGTCTCTGGCAAACTGGTGGGCAAGGGATACTTGCATCGTCCGGAGCTTACGGATGAGCGATTTCCCACCCTTGCTGAGTTTGGGGAGAGGATATACCGCACCGGCGACCTGGTTCGCATCCTTCATGACGGATGCTTTGACTTTCTGGGTCGCGCCGATGACCAAGTTAAGCTGCGTGGGCAGCGGCTGGAGATTGGCGAGATCAATCACGCAATTCGGACTGGAGCGCCGGAGGTCAAGGATGCTGCGACTATAGTGTTCCGACTCGAGTCGAGTAGCAAAGATGTTCTGGTCTCATTCCTAGTCGGAGAGTCGAGCAGTCCGAGCGAGCTTCGCGTGCTACCCGACGCTGATGGCCTCGCCATCAAGGCCCGATCGGCTTGCTTAGAGCGTCTTCCGGGATACATGGTCCCGACATATTTCCTCCTCTTGCCGCACATACCACTCTCCGCAAACAACAAAGTCGAGGCAAAAGAGCTCAAAGCCTTGTTCGGAAGCCTTTCGCCCGAGCAACTCATGGATGTCCGCGCTGGTGATTCTCCATCAGAGGCTTCTCGCCTCGACAAAGTCATTTTGCAGAAGGTCGCTGGTGTTCTGTCTGATTTCAGCAACGTACCAGAAGAGAGATTGTCGCCGTCCACCAGCATTTTTGATGTAGGTGTTGACTCGATCACTGCGCTTCAACTGTCAACACAACTGAGGGCTGCTGGCTTCGACGCTGTTTCCCCTGCCGTGCTGCTCAGATGTCCCATCATCGCCGATCTCGTTAGGGCTCTCTCCGCGGATCCAGGAACAACGCCACAGACTGACTTGGTACGAGAGGCTAAGCAAACAATTCAGGCTTGCCACCACAGATACCAGCCCTTGGTGTGCCGCGAACTTGGCGTCGGATCTGACGAAATTGAGTACATTGCCCCTTGCTCGCCGCTCCAGCAGGGCATCTTATCCAAAGCCATGACAGACGAGATTGAAGGAGCGTATTTCAACTCATTTGAACTTCGGCCCATTGGTAGCGCACCTGTGGATCAAGTATTGCGGGCATGGAGTCGGCTCATTGAGTGTCACGCAATCTTGCGATCCGCTTTCGTCAATACCTCAGACGGGCATGTTCAAGTTGCTCTTAGACGGATTGAGAGGCCGTGGCAGGAATTTGAGGCAAGCTCTGAAAGTGAAATTGCTTCAATTCTGGACAAGACAAAGCAGGATTGGATCCGCAGAAACAGGGACCACATTCACAGTCCTGTTGAGCTCATTCGAATTTGCGGCGCAACCGAGAGGATCGTGATAAACATTTTTCATGCTCTTTATGATGGAAACAGCTTCGAGCTCATGAATCACCAAGCTGCGGCCCTCTACCACTACGAGCTGCCGAAGCTCGGCCCATCTTTCGTTGAAACACTGGCTCATGGGCCGCTATGGAGGTACGACCATAGCCAGCAGTTTTGGGTTGAACACTTACGTGGCTGGGCCTTCTCACCGATGCCGATACTTACACATAAACCAATTGAAACGGGCCCTGTCTCGTCGACGCGAACCGTCTCTCTGGAGCTGTTCGAAAAGTTGCGTGCCCAACAGAATGTCACGTTGCATTCAGTCATCTTGGCAATCTGGACGTTCGTCCTCCAGAAGCATTTGGCCGCGAAGTTGACGATTGGCGTCATTGTCGCCGGCAGATCAATCGATATACCCGATGTTCAGTATACCATCGGTCCAATGTTCAATACTGTGCCGTTCTTCAACAAAAGCCTCGAGAGCCATACGTGGGCCTCCCTGGTTCGCCAGTGCCACGAATTCAGCACTTCAGTCATGCCTTTCCAGCACGTGCCGCTGAAACGTATCCAGAAATGGTGCACCGGAGGCCGTCTACTCTTTGACAATCTGTTTGCCTTTCAGCTAGAGCAACCCAATCCAGATGGTGCGGACGTTCCCTGGACCGTTGTGGATATCCCAAGCATCCCAGATTATCCCCTGGCTTTCGAGGCTATTCGGACAAACACTGGAGAACTTCGCTTATCTCTTGTTGCGCAGAGACGAGTTGCTGATTCAGCCCTGCTCGAAGGAATGCTGGACGAATTTGAAGATGTCATCGCAAATGTCCATCCGGAGGCACTTCTGGATTGTTCATCAGGCACCAAAGACAATGCTTGCGACGAGGTGACAATGGCTTCTCCTGATTCTTCTAACACCAGTTTGAAGTCAGAACAATTCATTTGGACAGAGCCCGCTATCATCATAAGGCATGAGGTAGCCAAGCTTGCGGAGGTGCCTACAGACCAAATTGATGCTTCCACAACAATGTTACAGCTTGGTCTCGACAGTATAGATGCTATCAAGCTTTCAACAAAGCTTCGACAACAGGGTGTTCCACTATCTGCATCCCAAATAATGCGCCACCAGACAATATTGCGCTTGCACCAAGAAGTAGATGGCATGGCAATAAAGCATAAGCCAACACCGACAGCCGACAACAATTTCGATGAGATAAAACAGCGACTTCGTGTTCAAATTGCAAATGCAGGCATAGAGCCCAGCATAGTCGAGTCGGTATTGCCGCCAACTCCCCTTCAGGAGTCCATGGTCGCTGGCATGATCCATTCTGATTTCCAGTGGTATTTTAACCACGATGTTCTCAAAATCGCCAATGGGGTAGATATTGGCAGACTTCAGCAGGCTTGGGCCGCTGTGATAAGGACGTCGCCAATCTTGCGGGCTGGGTTCGTCGAGGTCGACGATGCATCTTTGGACATGGCCTACTGCCAAGTGATATTCAGGGACGATTCCCCATGCATCAAGACCGTGACTCTATCGGACCTCTCTGAAATGCGAAACATAATGTCAGATGCGAGACATTTGGCTTTGCAAGGAAGAGGCGCAAAGAATCTCCTTCAGCTCACATTTGCAACCTTTGAGCAGCAACGATTTGTGGTTCTGTCTATTGCCCATGCTGTATATGATGGATGGTCGCTCAGTCTGATGTACCAGGACCTGAAAGGAGCATATGAGGGAATACAAAAGACGCGGCCGTCGGCCGACTCGTTTCTTTCACGGATGCTTGCATCCAAGACGAGCGAGGCGCAACAGTTCTGGGGTAACTACCTCGACGGTCTCTCCCCAAGTATCCTGACTGGAAGCAAGCCCATACATGAAACATCATCTGACAGCCTCTTCAGGGCAGAACTGTCAGCAGGCTGTGCCCTATCTGAGGCGACTGAGTTCTGCAAGAAGACTGGCGTGAGCTTGCAGGCTCTGTGCATTGCATGTTGGGCCATGGTCGTCGCCGAGCAGACGCAATTTCTGGATATTGTCTTCGGGCTAGTCCTATCCGGAAGAGATTTTGAAGACGCAGAGGACCTTTTGTTCCCGACTATGAACACTGTAGCCATGCGTTGCGTCTTGCACGGCTCAGTCTCCGGCTTCATCACGTACGTGGAAGAAACATTGACGGACATACGCGACTTCCAGGCCTTCCCTCTCCGAAAGGCCCAAGCAGCCTCCAAGCTTGCTAGCACGGACATGTTCAACTCTCTGTTCCTCTTTCAAAAGTCTTCCGAACAGGCCTCGTCTTCCAATCACCTTCTTCACTCGATTGATGGATCATCGGCAATTGACTATCCCGTTTGCGTGGAAGCGGAGCCCACGGGCAACCAGCTAATTTGGCGAATCGCCTGTCAAGCACAATCCTTCTCACAGCAAGACACGGAAGCTTTGATACAGAAAATGGACCAAGTATTGCAATTCGTGCTTGCAGCTGAGATGGCAGACGTACTTTCGTTCCGCAACGATGACGTGTCGATTTGTGGCATGCCCGCTGTGGCTATTAAGCAAGCTCATTCGGCCGATGAGGTTCAAAGGACAACCCAAGACGCTTACGGCGACGAGCCTTATGATGAAGGGTCAATTGCAATACGAGAAATTCTCAGCCAAGTCTCGGGTATTCCCTTGGAGTCCATCAAATCGTCGTCTACCTTGTATCATCTTGGCCTGGACTCCATCAGCGCGATCAAGGTCTCCCTGCTGCTGCGCAAGAAGTCAATTCATATCAAGCCAAGAGACCTCATAACATCTGCAAGTATTCTGGAAATGGCAAGCCAAGCAAGACAGGTAGACGAGGTTGCCCCTGAAGACTCGCAGATGCTGCCTGTGTGGACGCCTCCAGCAGACATCGACACGGACCAGTACCTTCGGGAATGCAACCTGCCGAAAGAGACCATCGAGGTGTTACTTCCTGCCACGGCGATGCAGGTTTATATGTTGACTACGTGGCACAACAATGAAGGGTCGGTGTTTTTTCCCGAGTTCTGTTATAAGATCGAAGGCGAAGTCGACTTGGCCCAAGTTCAGCGCGCCTGGCAGTCTCTGACTTCCCATACAGCCATGTTGCGAACTCGCTTCATCGCCACGGGGTCCAAAACATTGCCATGGCTCCAAGCCATCGTGGACAAGGAGGCAATTCTGTCTGGGCGCGTCTCGCAGCCTCTCGTACGCCTGAGCACGATGAAAGATGATGTCGACCAGTCTTTGATCATCCGGGTAAGAATCCATCACGCCTTGTATGACGGCGTCAGTCTGCCAGCAATCATGTCGCGGTTCGGCGAGCTCTTAAATGGCGGCGGTGGTAGTGCTGAGCAAGATGTGTCGCGCTGGGCAAGGTACTCGATCCGACCAACTCTCCCAAATGCTCGAGCGAGTACACAAGACTTTTGGGTCAACTATTTACAACAAGGCATCTCGGCGAGCCAGTCCGCTTGCTCATCTGCAGGAAGCGAGTGTCGCACTTCACATCTCGAAGAAGCAGCCATTCACAATGTCGATCAGCTCCGAATGGTTGCATCGATTAACGGTATTGGTCTTCAGTCGCTATTCCTCGCTGCGTACGCAAAATGCGTGGTTAAACATAACCCAGCTTTCTCTGCTGGCCCGAATTCCGTTATCTTTGGCATCTACCTGGCCAACCGAACGACAGACCACGGCGCACCGCCTCTCACGTATCCGACGCTCAATCTGGTGCCCCTCAAGGTCGGCCTTGGCCATAAAGAAAGTTTGATTGGTGTAGCAACGTCCATCCAAAATGATATACACGCCATCAGTAGCGATGGTAGGGCTGACGTGGGTTTGTGGGAGATTGCTTCATGGACCAGCGTGAAGGTGGACTCCTTCGTCAACTTTATCAGCCTGCCAGATGAGCAGAAGTCGGCAAACAATGCGATAGCACTGACGCCTCTACAAGGTGTAGAGACTCAGATAGGGAGCAATGGCCAGCTCCTTGCCGAGCCTTGGCTGCAGAGAAATGTAGTCAGGGACGCCTTTCCGGTAAGTTACATTTTCATGAGACCCCGAGTTCTACACCGTTTCAAGGCTTACTGATCAAACTTTCAGGCTTCAGTGGATATAGAAGCGTCAGTCAGAGGCCAGAATCTGGCCATTGGCGTCTTTGGGCCTCGTGACCGCGTGTCTCAAGAATCGGCTGCGAACATGGTCGTCGACCTCACATCCTTTCTCAACGAGGCCTGTCTTTGATCTCGACATAAGAGTACGGGTTAAAGTTTCTACATATTTCGATCTCAGACTCCAACGTAACGGGGGTTGTCAAGTTGAAGAACTAACGCTGCGTCGTTGGGATCTCCAGCCGGATATTATCTACAAATTTTAGGCATTTAGATATTGCATAGAATTCTTTAATCGACTTAATGGTCTCATCTTCCCCACCTCACAGGGTATAAATGTACTGCTAAGAGTGCGGCACTCAATTTTCATTCCGGAAAGAGAATCAAGTTGGCAAGTTGAACGATGTCGTTCTCGGAAGAGGGACTCGCTCCGGCGGCGCCGGCAATGTCCCAGGGAGCGAGACCCATGGCCCTCAAGCCAGGTGAGCCGCCTACACCTGCGATGTCGGCTTCTCCAGGTCGAACATCCGGGTCCTCAGCGACAAATCCTCGGCCAGACGAGTCGAAATCTGGGCCAGGGTGCCCGCGCTGAAATGCCTTGCGTTGGCGGGCCAGGTACAGCGCGTTGGTCTGCGTGAGCGGAGCGGCGGGGATGTATACCAGCATGCTGACATCGTCGATGCCCTTGCTGCCCGGCGTCCCCATGCCGTGGCCTCCGCTGCTGGATATGTGGTAGGGCAGGTCTGGATGCCAGAAGATATAGTCGCCCGGCCGGAGCGTGGGCAGGGTGATGAGGCTCCTGCGGAGGTACAGATGCGGGTGCCAGCGTTCGGTGATGCGCTGGGCGTGGCCGGGTACGGCGCCGTGGATGATGGTGTCTGGATCGCGCTGAAGTTCCCAGTTACCGGGGTCGAGGTAGGCCTCCCACTCCGGGCCGGAGCGGACGGTCGGAGCGGGGCGCCGGGGGCTGAAGAAGGGCCGGAGCAAGTAGTAGGCGGTGGAGAGCTTGGGCGACGGCAACAAGCGCAGCATGCCGGGCTCTATGGTCGAGAGAGCGAGGAGACCCTGAAACATGCGGAAGATGGTGCAGGCACCGTAGCCGTTGTACAGGTCCATGGTGGCGTGGACGCGGCTGGCGCACTCCCAGGGGTCATAGTCCTCCCAACGGCCGTGGAAGATGCGGTCGTAGGTGCCGCCGCGGCCGTATCCATCGGGCTCCCAGCGCTCGAGCGAGCCGTTGTCGACCTGGGCGATGATCCCAGCCGAGGACTGCAGGG